>JAOCNB020114118.1:0-11125 GCA_026546465.2 Palythoa caribaeorum | reverse complement strand
TAAACAAACACCCACGTTCGTCCGGCCACCCCCCCCCCCCCGGGCCCCGCCCCCCCCCCCCCCGCCCCCGCGCCCCCCCAATTTAACTTCTTAAGCAAAAGTTTGGGGACTAACTGGCTCAGCTTCATAAAGTTTTGGTGTTTAAAATGTCGCCTTTCCGGTCTTATGATCTTTGCACATGAATCGAAAGAGAACCCTTTCAACACTAAAGGTTTGTCGTTTTCTCCATTAAAGTAATGACCCGCGAAAGAACATGGGAGCTCAGCGCCTATTTCAATGTAAAACGTGTGAAATTAAATTAATTTGATATTTGATTATTTTTGCCAAAAAACAATTGTCACCAGTCACTCTAGCACCAGTGCTCCTCTTGCAATTGTACCACACTTAACTTAGGTCGAGTCGAAGAAAATCCACCGTTGTGAAATTGGTTTAAAGGGCGCAACATTAGATTTTTGAGCGGGGTGGGGGGTGGAAGATTTGTACAGTGCGAGAATTTACGAAGCTACGGTAGGATATTTATTTCGTAAAAATACTGCATGGTATTTTTTTCTCTCCGCGGATCTTGAAAAGGAAATTTATGGTGCATTTCTTTGGTCAAATCCAAAACTGGATTAATCAATGAAATTACACAGATTCTTTTTTGCAAAGAAACAAAAAATCCAAAAAAGTATTAATTGCGGATTTTTTTCTGCGAAAAAAACACAAAAAAAGGGATTTGATTTGACACAAAAGACAAATAAGTTTAACAAAAATGCCAATGACATGAACTTACATTTCACAAAGTTACCGCCGAATGACTGTGATAGCCATGTGTCACTTATATTTTTCGAAAAACGCAAGAAAATGGCAACAACTTGCTCCACTCTAGCTCTAACTAACCGCTACCCACCTAAACAGCGTACAGCTGTGGCGATTTTAGCGCGAACACTGCTTGCAATTTGTACTTTTTTCGAATCCTTTCCCAAAGAAACGTAATCAAGCCATGAACCCGAGAAACCGGAATTCAAATTTATCAACTGAATCCTCCGCGCGCGAGCGGATTCATTGGGTTCATAATCCCTTGTTGGAGTTTACCAAAGAAACGAAAAATCTGTTTTTTGGCCATTGATTCAGAATCCGGATTAGGGTTTCTCTCAAGGAAATGCACTCTTATTTTCAAAATATTCCATCCCCCCTCCCCCTCAAAAGTCTAATGTTCCGCCCCTAGAGCCATGTAACTGCTGGAAGCGTATCATTTCATCCGCAAAGAACGTTCCAGAGTCAAAAAGTTTTAATTTTTGAAATTAATGGTTTGTGATTGCCGGCTTGCAGCGACACATTATTGATACCAAAACCTCCCTGCCTCTGGTCCATAAAAAGTTTTTCGTTATGTTATTATTCAAAGCAAGAGTCAGTTAAAATGTCTGTTTCTCTCTCATTGCCTTAGAAATGGAAGTTTACTGAAAAATGGACTGGGGACTAGTGAGCAGGCGTTTGACGTCACAAGTGTATGACTTACGAAACTCCTTGAGTCACTGAATACATTTTACACGATTCATTTTTGATATTTCCAGCCACTTGTTCTTTGATTTTTTTCTCATTTTCCTGCATTTCGTCTTAAACCGACTGAGGCTGCTGTCACAGTTGTGACGTCAGAAACGGGGACTGTACTTTGTCAAAGAAAAAAGCTTTTACGATCATTTTTTAGTGATGTCATTTATATCCTACATCAATGATTTTAAATCCGTGAAAAAGATTCCTTCTATTAGCACTTAAGAAATAGCTTGCAACATCTCGTCAGACATTGGGATGATAAGGAGACGTTGCTATGTTTTAGCTTTTAAAAATTAGTTTGTGTCATTAAATATTTATATTTTGCATTGGTTGTTTGAAAAAGACCGATATTATATGTTTTGGGCAATAAGAAGTATGCCTTGATATTTTTTATTATCGGTTAGTTTCTTCTCAGTTTTGCCAATTTACAAAAGAAATTAGAGTTAGTGGTGGTATCTAGTCAAGATGAAGATGTTTTCGTTTTTAGCTTTTAAATCATAAATTTTGAATTTTAAAAATAGCAGCACCTTTGCAGGATATCTTTAAAATATATAAACATAATAAACAACTACAATAAGAAACAAGTGGTACAAATTTTCATCAACTAAAAACAATGTCACGGTTAAAAATTCATTTACTACATGAGTAACGAGAATATTTTAAGAAATCTAGCTGCTAACAACTATTCTCTAACTCTGGTTAAAAAAAGAATCTGTTTTAAAAATTAGCAAACCTTTCTTTTTTAGTTCCCGTGACCTTGTGTTGCTATTAGACAATGTCGATGAGGAAGAGATATTTGAGGACGTTCGAGCTCTTTCTCTCTTATAATCTTCTTTGTCAAGGTCTTTATCCAGTTGAGAAGCAGACGAGGGACTTCTTCTGGTCTTCTGATTTGCTTGTGACATATTTTGATTGCGAATTGATGTAGAAGCACAAAGCAGCTACTACAGTATAGCATATACAATTTTCCAATGGAGAGATTTAATAAAAAAATGTTCTCAACTTTTTTTAGCTTGAATTGTCGGATACTGACTGACCCGATCTGCTATGGGAAAAAATTACAACCTTCAATTTATGAATACGTCCGTACTGCAATCAATTTATAAATAGGAAAAACTTCTTGGTTGGCTTGCGTGAAGTTAAACTTTGAAACGAAACGGGGTTTGTCTTCAATTGCAGAACTGACAAATTTGGTGGAGCGACAGGACGAAAACGTGACTTTCTATCACACCAGGTTGTGCATGTGATACGGTGCACCTGCCTTTTGCAAGTCAGATAATGTTTAAGTACAAAATTTGCATTTTGCAAACCCATAGTAACCAGAGTTTCTAAGCGATCCGTCATAGCAACGTCTTGTGATGTAAAATTGGATACTTTGGTTTTGTTGTATGAGCTAAATAAGTGATAAAAGCCCGTGTTAGAAGGTGTTAAAAATCAAACACAAGGAGCGTGTAGCCCATTTTTGTTACCATGGTTGAGGATATCCCAAGAAAAATCTCTCTCTTTTTAAAGGCAGTTAATCCTTAGCAAAGCCCATTGCGACCAATTGGTATTTTTACAGGTTGTTTATTGTTTTTAATATAAAACTACCTTTTATGAAAAATAAATTCAATGCAAATTTTGTTTCAAAAGCAAGAATATTCATAATCATTATATAAAATATCTATTTTTTAGTTTAATTTAACAATTGCATTGCTCCGCCAAACTAACAAATCGAAACTTTTAAAAACTTTAAATGGCTTTATTTGTTGTAGCCCAATCGATTTCAACAGTTTTTCGTCTGTGAGGTTTGCCGCTAATAACTAAAATCTAATAAGTTTCGATATTCTTTAAAACCTTTGCACTTCTCAGTTTACAAAATACGGAAATTTAAAAAATCGAATTTTAACAATTTTTAGATATATTTACAGTAAAATTAGTGCTTTTCGAAAACTAAGAATAGCTTGCTTTCAAAAGCTAAAATTCTTATTTACTAAAACGTTATCGACTGAAATAAAAATGCTTTTGTTAACCGCGAAGAAAACGGCGTTTTGGAAAATTTCCACTCCTCTTAGGAGCGATTTTAAAAAGATATATCCGTTTTGACAGCGTTTTCAGTCGCCGAACGCATGTGAATGGAAAGTCTGTTGGTTAAAATGATGCGTTTTTAAATGAAAGGGTTTCGTATTGAAGCCGGCTTAATCATGACAATGTCCAGTAAATTTAATGAGATCAAAAACTTATATTATTCCAATAACCTGACAAAATTTCCACTTTTTGACGCTGGAGCACCAGACATTATCAAAATTCGAATACTAAAGTGAGTTCTAAGTTTTAAACAACTAAGGTGAGATTCAATAGGTATTTTAAAACTTTAAAGTGTTTTAAGAAGAGTAAACGTTTTTTTTTTGTTTTTACAAGAAGTAAGCCGTGACAAATTAATTAAAAATCGTAACTGATATACATCAAATACAGTGAGTTCTGTAACAAGGTCATATATATTAACGTTAGTTTTAAGAAGCACATTTTTTTTCTGTTTTTACAAGAAATAATCAGTGACAAATTAAGTGTAAATCGAAAATATACATCAGACAATGATTTAAAAAAATCCTTTAATGGCTAAATTAAAAAATGAATTTGACTGTGTATGCACTTGAGATCAAAATGCCGCTAATGGTAATATATTATCGTTTCAGTCATTTTTGCCTTCACAAGACACACAGTGTCACCCTTGTTTTGGCTTATCCGATTCAACCTTGAGAACTGTTTCGAATTTAACGGAATTTCTATTCCTTGCCCTCAAAATTTCAGTTATTACACGCTAGTCCCGTGTTAAAGAACTAATAAATATCCACGAAGCCTCTTAATTTTTACAACAAACTTGGCCGTAGTTGTTCTTAAAACGTTTTCTCTTTACTGACGCATAATAAACATAGCTTATAAATTGCTTTCGTTGGCGTTGATAACTGACAATTGAAAGGCACAGTGGGAGAATTACCTGTGAACAATTGAAATGTTCCGTCAAGAATAACATAGAAACCTGTTCTGTCTCGGCCCAAAGCTGTGTACCTTTTTTAATTTAACTGTTTCAGAAACTGAAAATTAATCGTGCGTCGTGTATTAACCCTAGGCATGTTAATTTAGAAAAAAACAAATTAAAAATGTCTTTAACTTTTTCCGTAGAAACGATCAATCTATGCTTAAAAATTACAATTTCCGAACACAGGGGCTTTGTCCGGCGAATGACAGCAAATTCATGAACCAGTACCCACACCGCCGTATATATGAGCTGTCATTCTGCTGATGAACAGTAACTGTTTTGTTATTTATTTATTTTCGGCGACGACATGTATAGTTTATGTCTGTTCACATATCAATTCATAGGTCCACTGATGCATTTTATCAAGCTAAAATTTATCTCATTTGTCGAAAAATATTATTATTTACTCTTACTGAATGTAACTTTGATAACTTGTTTTTAATTTTAGATTTGGACTTTATGAAAACTGGAGTTTCAACTATAATTTTGGCAATTTGCCTTTGATTGTTTTTTTTGCGAAATTTTATCCTCTTCATTTCATAGTTGAGTTGCCTTACTTTGTTTGTAAATTTGTCGTCAAGATATTCATGCAGCTAATATTGATATCGAAGTTTGGTGGAAACATTTAAATGACAAACAAACCCAGGTCTTCAAGATCACATTAAATATGTTGGCACTGGCAACGATTTATCTCTTAGGAGCAATTTCTTACAAATAAGTTGGTACAGAATAAAATATTTACTCGAAAAATGCCGTTCGAATCATTTTAGTTACAAATCTATTCATTGATGTTTTCCTATATATTTTGCCTCAGCATAGGCGCAATCTTTTCACGACTGACAAGTTTAGTACCGGACAAACGATCCCATATATTACAATAATTAAAACTCTAGATCTTTTGCGATTGCCTTGAGAAACAAAATTTTCACTTTATAAAGGGTCGATAGAAACTAATATTTTGTAGTGAAACCTCGAATTTTCTAACTAAGTAATTAATTGATAGCTCAACAGAATCTGTAAGCTTCATGACAGATTTGAAACTCAAGTTCAAAACTCTCGGCAAACACAATACATCGAAATTACTGAAAGTTAAGAGCGTTTCAAAAAAAGAATAGTAATTTCAACCATGTCACTGCGGGTACATTTTAATAACCTCAGAAAAACACAAGCAGTTAGGATATTATATCAGCTTATGTTTTAGTGTTTCATTTTAATGTTTGTGGGGGTTGATGCAAATTTTAAAAGTAAATCGATAAAAACACAAATTCTGGATAAATAAATGAACCTAAAGCCGCAAAATCAGTTTGTTTACCGTGTGAAGGCAAATTATCTAGCTGAAGAAATTGTTCAATCGCAACAAAAATAGTAACTGCGAATAACAAACCTGATTTGATAGTGGGAGATTTTGATCGTCTTTTGTCGTCGAATTGTTGCATGCGACCAGCAATTTTTAGTTTGTTTCTTTCGGCAATAAGTCGAGCTCGGGTTGCGGACATCTTTCTTTTATAAACTGAACACGCGAACAAACAGCTCAAATCTCAATTTCCGGCTGAAGCAAAGCCATATTTGTTATTCAGACAGTATGTTATTTTTTATTAATGACCGAATGCTAATTGTTTCATCTACTTATCTATGAACTTTTGAAATGAATGGAAAAACTTAGCATAACAAATTAGCACTTCTTCCGCAAAGTTGGTCACATTTTAATGAGATGTTGCGGACTACGAAAAGGCCCCGACGAAAGATTAACGCTCGATTTAATTACGGCATTGAAAAGCTGTTTCTCCACCGGGGCTTAATTTTGTTTTTGCATAACACTTCGAGTTTTGCTCAGACGTTAATTATCCTCTTTCCAGTTGCAAAAAACACATTGGCGTTTGAGTCTGACTGAAAATATATCAGATCAGAAAGCTTTCATGGCCGACCGCATAATTCATTTGCACGCGTAAACTGAACTGTCGCACTTTCTAATAATCTTGTCGCACATTGTCTATGAAATGAAAAAGATGTCGCAATTTGTAATAACAAGTAGCACTTTGTGATAAAATAAAATTTCTTCAAATATCAAGTCAAATGTATGATGTAGTCAGTTCCAGTCACAAAGCTATTGGTAACTAATGCTAATGCTGCTGCCGTGGGCTAAGACCACATAGCGCCAACACAAATGATAGCCATTCCTTGCGGTCCTGCGCTACCACTGTTACCTCATCGAACGAAAGTTCAGAGCCTTGTAGGTCTCTGGACACTGCATCTTTCCAACGCATGCGTTGTCTTCCTCGGCGACGGTACCCTCGTGGCTCCCAGTGAAGCAGGCGGCGGGGCAAGCGTGTTTGGTGCATGCGAGTGACACGTCCAAGCCATGTAAGACGCTTGTGTCATAAGATGTTAATAAGTGATACTTGGCCAGTTCTTTCAAAGATCACTTCATTTGGCACATGGTCTTGTCTGGAAACGTCAAGCATTCTTCTTAGGCATCTGGTGTGAAGCGCTGCTTGTCGTTTCTCTCCCTGGACGGTGGTATTCCAGCTTTCTGAGCCATGCAATAGGGTCGATAGTACTACAGCTTGATAGATAGCAATTTTAGTGTGCATCTTGATGGGTTTGTGGCGTATAACAGGTAGGAGTCTGTTAAAAGCATTCGCGGCTTTTCCGATGCGGTTATCTAGTTCAGGTGTAAGGTCGCCATTGTGTGTTATTATGCCTCCAAGGTAGGTAAATCTGTCGACGTTTTCAAGAGAGTTTTGATTGATCAGAGTGGTAGTGATGTCATTTCTTTCCTTTGCCACGGCCATGACCTTGGTCTTCTTCGAGCTGATAGTGAGGCCAACCTTTCGCCCTTTCTCTTCTACTGCAGATGTTGCGCATTGTATAGTCTCTGTTCTGACTTGTCGATCAGGGCTATGTCGTCCGTGAAATTGAGGTCGGATAATCGCTGTTGTTGGTACCGAGAACTACTTCGTCTTTCTAGTACAATCCCTAAATCGCTGTTGTCCAGAGAGTTCTTAAGGACCCAATCGATGACAATACCAAAAAATAGGCAATCAATGACTGCAGATGGCTCAGGCTGAATAGAAAACTAAAAGGGTATTGTGGTTTGAAAAAATAATTAAAAATCAAATAAAGTTTATTACGCACCATTAAGACCAAAAACGATATGACGGTGCCCTTCCTTTCGTTTCTGGGTGGAATTGTTTGTATTTAAAAATATATAGTAGAAGAGGCAAAACTCACCTTCGAAGTCACCAAAATCGTGCGAGCGAAGAAAAGAGAAAGCACATCGTCAGCTGCACTCGTTTTGTCTTCGTATTCCATCCGGAAATGATCGCTTATACGGATTCTTGACGAAGTTTATTTGTCAGAAGCTCGTAGATGGTTACGCTTTCATTCACTCAACGGCATGACATAGTGGCAAAAGCCTTCCCAGAAGGCCTTTCGCTACCACAATAGTAGGGACCAACACAGCCCTGTCCAACTCCTGTTGTCACTTCAAACCAATCTGTCATTTCACCATCTACTTTCACACAGCATGTTGAGCTATCGTAGGTATTCTTCATGATATTATTTAATTTCCTTGAAAGCCCATAGGATTCGACTATCTTCCAAAGTGAATCTCTCTGGATGCTGTCAAATGCGGCCTTGAAGTCAATAAAGTTGATCTTCACAGGTATCTGAAATTCAAGACTTTTTTCAACAAGTTGGCGTAGGCCAAAACATTGATCGGAGCAGGAACGTCCCTTTCGAAATCCGGCTTGGTTCTCTCTAAGGCGTTCGTCAATAGTATCCCTAATACGTAATAGGACCAGGGTGCAGAAAACGTTTCCGGGTATGCTTAGTAGAGTGATGCCACGATTATTAGCACAGATTGCGATATCGCCTTTCTTTGGTATTTTAACAATAATCCCTCTCTTCCAGTCTTCCGCCATTCTTTCGCTAGTGCACACGGCGATACATATTCGCAGTAGCCAGTCGATCAACTTGTCGCCTCCTTCTTTCAACACCTCGCCTGTGATCTTATCATATTACTTTACTTTACCAATGGCAACCTACCCCTCATAAATGAGGATTGATGGTCCTGCAGACTTGTTGTTTTCAAGCTTTCCAGCGGCTCCGAAGACTTCGATTTTATAGTTGGGGGACTCAGGTCAATTTCTAATTTTCATTGGTAACAGGAAACCTTAATTAAGTCGAACCTTCACGAGTTTGTAGCTTGTTGCGGTAAAACGAAGCAAACGTAAACTACATGAACTATGTAAAGGTAATAATCATTTAGAAACAGTATTTCATTATCTCTTAAAATTACATAAGGGTACATTTATTTACTTCCGCCTGGGGGAGGGGAGAATTAAATGAAAATATTTATCTTGAGCATCAGCAACAAAACAGATGAGTCAGAAAATACTATGATCCCCTAAAAGACAATGTAAACATTCACAGTTATTCCCTTCCCTCAAGAAAAGAAAAGAGAAGAGAAGAGAAGAGAAGAGAAGAGAAGAGAAGAGAAGAAAAGAAAAGGCAGAAAGGGAACACTCCTTCACAAGTGCTATCGGGTATGTGCCGCCAATCGGGGTCCCGATTTTAACTTTCTGCCGTTACAGCGGTATATCTTATTTGCAAAGCGTTTTATAGAACGGACTGCCACAGAATTAAAATAAAAAATAAAAAAAGGAAAAATCTCTACTGAGTTCCCTTTTTTACGTTTTGACAGCAATAAACTACGAAATAACAAATCCGGAAGTAGACTGAGCTTTGTATCCTTGGTTGAAGCGGGAAAACCTCGGCGCGCTCGTCACAAAATAAAAGTTATTGAACGAGAAAAACGAAATACGGAGGAGCGTAGATTTGGAAGCAGAACAGAGGAAGATATCGAAAAATTGCTAGGAAAAAAGAAAAATGTTTTCAATGTAATTCAGTTTGATTTCAAAGGTTAACAAAACACAGGTTTGGACATTTAAAACAATCTTTAAATGCTACTTTTTTGTTCTTCTTTGATAGTTGGTATATAACAAAACACTTAGTGACCTGAACCTCGGGAAGGCATGTTGTTTTCCCGCAGTCTCGGGTGTTGTCCCGCGGTCTCGGGTGTTGTCCTGCGGTCTCGGGTGTTGTCCCGCGGTCTCGGGTGTTGTCCCGCGGTCTCGGGTGTTGTCCCGCGGTCTCGGGACCATAAAACATACTGTTTCCCTCGGTCCCAGTCAGTAAGTGTTAAATATTACTTCGCGCCCGAGGGCAAAGTTCTGTCATGTTTGTAGTCAGTTCTTTGTAGGTCACGTGGTGGGCAGTAAATCACTAAGAAAGAAATAAAAATTCCACCGAATGACAAAGTGTATTATTTGGATTTTTTTAGCAGCTGCCTCGTAAATATTTCACTTTGCTTTTGATAAGCCTTGGTTAGATACCATGGTTCATGTTTTTTGTTCATGACCTGATTGATATTTTAAAATGATGGCGATAAATTTGTTGTTTTAAGGATTTCAGTTTAATTTTTACTTTGTTCAAAGTTAAACTTACCTGCAGATGAATGTCTGTCGTCAGCTACGGTTACCTGATTGTCGTCGCTGCTGGCGTGATCTTGCAGTTCATCGAGCTTGCTCGTCTCATCGGCTGTAGACATGTCTTTAAAGAGTAACAACAGGACTGGCTTTTGGTTTGCACTGAAGACTGAATAGCGTCCTCGCAGCTTTGGTGGTCGGCTTGTTTCCCGCCAAATTCTGCTGAACCGAGTTGAACATTCAGGGCGTTTCTGTGCGTACCGAAAAAAACGAGCTTCTGGATTGGTTAAGGGTTTAGGCTTTTTCATTGGTTGAAACTACTTTTACGTCATCTGTGACACATTTCACCCAGTACGTATAAAAGTAGCCAACATTCAGTTATCAAAACTAAGGGCGCGTTTTTTTTATTCACAATTCTGGAATGAGAATGGCCAGAATGTGAAATGCGCGCGTTTTCCTATTCCGCATTCCTATTCCGGAATGGACAGAACGCCATTCCATCCATTCTGCTCCCAGGAGCAGAATGGACAGAATGCTCCGAATGCACTGGCCATTCTCATTCCAGAATTGTGAATAAAATAAACGCGCCCTAAGCAATCAAAGCTCAGCTTGTGCATTTCAATGCCCGAGATACGGTCCACTGTCCTCTAATTGCTAAACTTAGGGAGATTGGTAATAATTACACATGGAATGTTCATCCCCGCTCAGCAAGCCTTATAGTGAGGAACAGACCGACGCGATGCGAGTCTTTCAAAACAAGACTTTAAAAGAAAAATTAAAAGAGTACTTTTCGATATTCTATCCTTGGAAGACTCCTATCTTGACATACGAAACTTCATTCAAAAGGTCAAATTTTCTTAAGCTTCTATGTATTTTCAGAATAATAAGATAGCCTCAATTGTATTGATGTAGTATTTTTCTAGTATCTTTGTTTCTATACCTACTCTTTTAGTTAACTTTCTGATTTTTGTAAACTTGTATACTTACTTTTTTAGTTAAGACATGATGAACCGTAAGGTGAAGTGACACGACACGAGCTGAGCGGATGAAGGGAAGGTGTGGGGGCGGGTCATTCAGTCTCAGC
>JAOCNB020114073.1:0-11126 GCA_026546465.2 Palythoa caribaeorum | reverse complement strand
AGATTTTGGTACGGCAATTATTCGAGGGTGGCATTTATTTGAGGGCGGTATATAAAATGCTGTTTATTTTTTTAATCAACCAACAGTAACTTTACTTTAAAAAGTAGAAAAAATGATACAGTTCTTCGTCTGGCTGTACTGATCAAGCTTTACAGTTTTAAAACTACAACTTGTTGTGCTTGTAAACACGTAATTATTGCATTGCACCATAATTATTTTCTTTTGTTCAATATTCGAATCAACAGTGTTTATTCGAGGGCAGTGTTTATCAATATTTTGGCTGTGAGGTGTGGCATTTATTTGAGGGCAGCATTTATTAATATTTTTGCTATTAGGTGCGGTGTTTATTCGAGAGCAGCATTTATACAAGAGTGGCATTTATTCAAGGAAATATGGTAATTCACAGTTTGGAAGAAAAGAAGAAACTAGTAGTTGCAGTTCTAATAGTAGTAGTCATATTTAGAATTGACACAAATATTGTTAAAGCTATAAAAGCTAAATCCATTTACAAGCCTAAGTGGCCCATTGGAGCTGTTAATCTCCGGTTGCTGAAGTGCTAAATGGATGAGAGTCACTGACTCCCCCTGGATGGGACATTAATCCATTGCAGGTTAGCCCCCAGCAGAAGCTGGTACTCATTTTAATAACCTGAGTCAACTTTGGGGAAAACAGGGTCACACAAAATAATAATGTTCAACACTTGACTGAGCCAGAGTTTGAACCCAGGACCTTCTACTTATAAGGCAGAGATCTTACTACTGCACCAACCACACTGCCACAATATCGTTAAAGCTGGTTATCATTATAAAAGTGGAATGTATGGAAAAAAATAAAAAAGTATGGTCAGGGGTTTTTTAAATTTTGGTCTAAACTGTACATTGCTCCCCCCCAAAATTTTGGTATCTTGGACATTTCAGTGGGTTTAAATGACTGTTTGTTTTTACAAAATTTCTTGTTCTTGCCTTTGTTTTTTGTTCAATTTCATTTTTAGGGCCATGGAGACATTTATTAGGAACAAATATGAAAGAAAACAGTACATCAAAAAGGATGGAATGCCACCTAAAACAATTAATTCTGCCCAAGATGCACCACCATCTTTATCTAAGCCACTGAAAGAAGCAAAAATTGAAAGGGTGAGTGTGTTAACTGTGTTATCATCTAGCCTCATCCAGTAAGTGCTATAACTATTATGATATAAAGCAACAGATATCTGTGATTATCTAGTATCAAGATGAGACAGTCACTTTTGATTAGACCAGCAAAAGTTACAAGTGTAGATTATTTACAGGGTTTCAGTAAGCACTGGCACCGAGGTAGCAAACTTTGCCGACAACTCTGCCTAAATTCATGATAATAATGAAAGACTGTCTAGAAATTCAAATTTTCAGCTCACCTAATTTGAATTTATGGTTTTGAATTGTCGCTGCAATAAGACTTGAATGACAACTCATTTTTAAGTTGTGGATATGTGAAGCATAGAAACGAGTTATAATTTTGTGGGGACTCAGATATGCATAAGTGTCACTCATTCAGTTGTAAGCTAATGAATATCTTAATGGTGATCTAAGATTTTGAAGACTTTTCGAAAACAAGCTGTGAAAATCATAAATTATGATCTGATAAAGCAGTCATTTTTCCAAAACTTGGTTTACTGTATTTTTGCAGTTTTTGGTTCAAAAGTAATTAGTTTATTTGAATTTAGATCATTATTATCACAATCCATTTGACGATTAGTTAATATGGCAAAGTTGTGCTTGGCTATAAGTTGAAAGCCATTAAAATATTTATTCGTATTTATTCAATGCAAACCTCTGCACAGATGCAACAGCTTGCAAGAGTTAACTAAACAAAGTACCTGTAAGATATGTGTTTAGAAAGCAGGCAATTCTTATTTTTTATATGCAGTATCCACAAGTTTACCATAGTCTTACCTTGATTGCCATAGACAATGTCTTATGTGTGCTTCACATGAAATGTGATCACAATGAGTTCTCATTAGCTGGTTTAAAGTAAAATCACATTTATAAGTACCTATTAACTATTAAGGTACTGTACAAGATTCCTTGGTGCAAAATATGTTTTTAATTAGATTTAGATGCACACTGAGCATGCGTCTATTGAGCTCTGGGGGTATCCCTTGTTTTATGTGAAAATGCACACAAAGATTTATGTTCCAATTGTATATCAATGTTTCTCATTTCTGTAGCCAAAGAAAGAAAAGAAAAAAGATGAATCAGTTTCAGTCATTCCTTTAAAAGACATTCTACAGAAACCCTCTGCACCCGCTGAATCACGCAGCACCACAATTTCATCACTTGCCAAGCCACGCCCACATCCTCAACAGAAAACTGGAGCTGTTAAGTCAAACTGTGATCCACCATCAGCTGATCTTCTTTCCCTTGATCACCCAGTAACCGTCAACCAACAGGCAGCCACAAACCCAGTAGCAGCCAGTGGTAGTTCTGTTCAAGAGGTAAATAATTTAACAGGATATATTTATGTAGGAGTGTGTATTGTTCCTTTTGATTTATAAGATGTGCTTAAAAATAGTGGCTCATCCCTTATGCTTTGACTTTTATAAAATCATTCATAAAATTCAGTTATGCCTCTTGGCATCTATTGTATTTACTCATATATAGGATGAGCTTTTAAGATATGAAAATTGGCTTAAAAACTGATCACAACTTATACATACGCAAAAAATAAGATGACAAACTTTTAAAAAATTTGCAATTGATGCAAATTCTCAAATATTTTCTATTCTTACCACTAGTTAGAAAAAAATTATCCTAACATATAGTTTTGAAATTTTAAACTGGTTTGGAAATTTCATATTGGTTGGAAAATTCTACACTGGTTAGAAAATTTTAAACTGGTTGGAAAATTTCCAACTAAAAAAAAGTTCCAGCCACAACATATACATAAGCAAATACAGTATGTTTTTCACACTTTAACTTGTTTACACATTTTCATAGAAAAATAATTACCAACTTTCAATCACAGAATTGCATACTTTAAAGAATGTGTGTGTGTGTGTGTGTGTGTGTGTGTGGTGTTTGGGGTGTTTGGGGAGGTTGGTCAGGGGTCAGTTGTTATTTTCATTGGGTGCTACAGAAGTGTCAAATCGAGACTTTCTCAAGTAGTCAGATGTTTGGTCAAAGAAGTGCCAATAGTGTGAGATGCCTTTGTGCACACATTGAAGGGACGAACGTATTCTGGGGGGATCTGGGGTATGCTCTCCTGGAAAATTTTTAAAATTTGCATTTCTTAAATTACTGAAATTAAATCAAATTCTTAAAACCACACAAGATGAAACACAAACGATCCATAATAAAGGGAATATTTCCTTTCAATTTACTATTAGGTGAAGGTTTTTGTGAGCGGTTTAGAAAGCTAAAAATATAGCTACCTCAATAGAAAAGTACCAGAGTATGAGAAATGTGCGAGATTACATCAAAATGCATGAGACTGCTCAGTGCTACCAATATTTGCATTTCTTAACATTAACAGTCATTTAAGTAATGGTCCGAGTAAGAACTAGGGTACCTCCCATTGTTCTACGGCATTTCACTCTTCCCACACCAGAATGTTCAGATTTTCATACTGAGAATACATCAACCTGTGTACAACATGGTTTCAAAGTAAAATGCAATGAAACTATATTTTAAAGAAATGTTTTTTTGTACTATAATAATTTATCCAATCATATGACTCCAAAACAAAAGCCAAGAAAACCTTTTGCTTTTGGATGTTCCCGAATTTTTCTTAAACTTAAAAACAAAAATGTTTCAACTAGAAGGAAACGAATGAGTGAACTAGCAAGAAAGAAATTTGCTTACTTATGAAGATATGGTCGATTTTCAAAGCTTAGCCATGAGGTTAATGGTTTGACAATATCACAATTAGCACCCATCTGCATACCATTGCCGTTGACCTGTCTAGTTCTTAAACAGATCGTTACTTAAAAAGTTGTAAGGAAATCATTAAGTCCCGTTTGAAATAACATTTAACACATTTAGTGATATCGATCCATCCTAAAATAAATATAATTATAATAATTATTAATTCTTATCTTTAGTTAATAGATTTTGGTGGGTTCCAAGGACATAACACTGGATTTGGACAATCAGATAAGGTAGAATTTTCATGTTGGTGGTGGGTATGTTAACATTAGCTGTGAGAAGGTAATCTTTAGACTCCACGTAAATGTGTTTTTACAGCAATCATTATCTTAAAGTTAGGTGCATTTTCATTTGCCGTCCGCAAGTCCTTTGAAATGCATCAGATCCTCACAAAGCTACTATTGAAAAGGTTATGAATTATAGCAAACAGTGGCAGTGAAAGCTGAAAATTTTTTATTATCTTTTTAAACTCTTGTGAGAAAGCAACCAATCGCTAAAATATATTTGAGCCATGTGACAAATTTTTAAACCTTGTACTTTTGAAGAGAAATATAAGCAAAAAAAGGCAAAAAATGTTGGGGTTTAAATATTGCATTAATCATGAATTATTGGAGAGGACACAGGACCCCCCAAAACAAATAAATTAGGACCAGTTCCTCCCCTATTCTGCTGCTTTTGGCAAGTATGGTGCTAGTTGTTTCCCTATAATTATTTCTGTACACAAGAACAAGTTTACTGTTTGGAGCCAAGAATTTTCTTGAGGTCCCAACACATTTTTCTTTTGTTCTATGGCTAGAAAGTGTGGAAATTAAGAATTCATTTAATGAATACTTAGTCAGTGTTTACCATCCTACCATCATTCATCAACTTATTTATAGCAGCTGACAGCATAACAGACTTATTCACTGATAATCGGTATCATTTTCACTTAGTTTAAAAAAGTCATTTCAATATTTTAAGTTTTTAGTTTTTTAAAAGAAATGTGACAAAAACAATGGGAATTGTTTTGATGTTAACCAAGACATGATTTTCAAAAGAGTATGAAATTTTAGAATAAATTGTTAATTGTCAAAGGGTGTATCTAAAGAATCAACAAGTTTTATTTATTTCAGGACTCTTCTGCCTTTGCAACAGAAGGAGAAAAAACTGAGGATTCCTTGTTTAAAGATGATTCAAAGTCCACAAAAGGTTGGTTGACTGTTTTGTATCATTTAAACAGCTCTCCTGGACGCCTCTGATTGGCTGTAGGTTCGGAGGCATGGTTTGCAGCAACCCTCTTTATGAAGAGTATGGAGTTTTTATTTATTTAAAATTATTATTTTGAACCAAAGTATTTTATTTGCTAGCAAACATGAACGCCCTTTTACCAAATTCAACTGTTTGAATGTGTTATTTGTGGTGAACCAATGGAAAATGTACATTTTTATAATTTGATACAGTATACAGGGCAATTGACTTTCCCTTTTTCCCACTTGTCCATTGGACAGGTGAGATTCAAGTTTCACTTGTCCGAAGGAAATTTCACTTGTCCCATATATTTTACTCTATAAATATGTCACTTTCTAAGAATTATAAGATAAAGCATGCATATAGTATAGGCATGAACATTAGAAATTGCAAACATTACATCATATCTTCTCATTGGAGAAAAACATACATTTTATTTTAGTAATAGTTACACTGCAGATCAAAACTGATTCCAAGGTTTCTGAACACAAATTACAGTACGAGGCATACCATAACCTGCAATCATTACAGGTTATGGCATGATATTGTGATGCTGACATAAACAATAATAACAATAACTTTCTGTCAATAGAGTTCCACAGCTGATAAAGCAATATTCCCAAACAAAAGCCAAACCAAAATTGTTTCTGTGTCAGTGAGTCACACGTAATTGTCTAGGGCAGTGTGACTGTCTTACAAACAAGCTCTGCAGACGCAATCTACCCATAACTGACAGATACTGCATACTTCGGTCCCGAATTTTGTATATATTTCGGCCATACTTCTTTGTTTACACAAAAATTGAAAATAAGTACATCATATCAAAAAACTTCAATTTGCAAGAATATAATTTTTGATTCACAAGTTCAAAAAATCGGTTCACAAATTGGGAATTCGAACCCTGTGAATTTGGTACTGTTTAGTTGTTTAATATTGTGTTTTTGAGTGACCTAATTGTAAATTCGTGTTTATTATCATAAATTTTGGATGTCAAAAATTTTATTTCAGGAAAAACTCAGTTATAAGCCGCAACCCCCGATTCGGAAGGCTATTACTCGGTCATATTCTGAAATTTTGTGAAAAAATGGTGTGGCTTATGTGGCTTAAAAGTGAATAACTACGGTAATATAATACTGATTCTAAACTTCTGCACGTCCATGTGGACAAGTGAATAACTACGGTAATATAATACTGATTCTAAACTTCTGCTCTCGTCCATGTGGACAAGTGCTTTTACAAAGTTACTCGTCCAAAGGCTGAACTAACTTGTCTCAGACGACGGAAAGTCCATTGCCCTGGTATATAGTTTGCAGAAAGTTTTTTGTGAAGCGCCAGTTACTATGATGTTGATAAAGAAATTAGTAAATATGACTCAGACCTGATTGTTTACACTTCACAGACAGCATCATGGCATTGTACAGGGACACCAGTGCACAGCAGCCCCAGATGTTTGGTGTCCCAGGTGGGATGTACATTTTTCCCCAGCAAAATACACAGCCCCAACAGCAACAGATGATGAAAAATACGTACGGCAGAATGGCCAGTGGTTTTCAACAGCCAGTGATGCCAGTGGCCATGCCACAGCAACAATATCCAAGCCAGCAAACCCAACAGGTATCTAATATGGCTTAAATATTTTTACTAATTTATATTCAGCTTTACGTTAAATTTTCCCAAAAAGAACTTCAGAAATGTTGCATTGATACCATTGTTTATAGAAAAGGATGAGCCATTCGGTGCATGAAACTGTATTTTGTTATATTACTATTGATAGTGTTGTCTCTACCACCAAGTGCTGTAAAAACATTTCTACTATAAAAAGATGTCAACAAAGGTGAAAAACCCAGTTACAAACGAAAACTTAAATTTGTCACTAATTCTTGCTAAGCACTATATATATCAATGCAAAATTGCTAAAAGCAGATCAATATTATCAGTGTCTCTATACGAAGTTAAAAAGACCGAAGAGATTGTCATAATATTTGCTTGTAAAATTAAAGTTAAAAATTTTTGGCTAAAAGTTTAAAATGTTATAAAAGTGTTTGTTTCTTTAATGATGGTTTCTCACGTGCGATAAATAAGCCTTCTGTTACTTTCCTTCTAAAGGTGTCACTTTCACTGAAAACAATATTCCATTTTTATTACATAGATATGAGGCCCCGTCCACACGTATCCAGATATTTTCGAAAACGGAGATTTTATTCTCCATTTTAGCCTTCCGTCCACACGTATACGGCATTTGTTTTCGATCACTGAAAACGGAGGTTTTCGAATACGCTCTCCAGAGTGGAGATTTTTGAAAACGTAGATTTATCGTATTCGTGTGGACGGGCAAAACGAAGGTTTTCGAATACAATGACGTCATACTTAAGATCCAGTCCTTCCCGCGCATGCTCTATTGGTTACAGCGCATGCCCCATAGAGAGAGCTAGCGTATTTACCTGGCTTTAACGTATTCGTGTGGACGGGCGAATACGATTTGAAAACGCTACGTGTGGACGCGTATTTTTTTGAAACCGGAGAAAAAAATCTCCTTTTTCAAAAATATCCGGATACGTGTGGACAGGGCCTGAGTGTTTTACTGGAAAATATGCCACTCGTAGATTTCATATGAAACTACATCCGGGATACGAGAAAAAGAAATTTTCATCGAGTCTCAAACAAATTGCGAATGGATTTAGGCAGTTGTTAATCCATATGTGGAGTCGGTAGTTTTACATACTCACAATCCAGGAAGAGATTTTGGACAGTTTCTTCATTAACACAACAAGATACACACTTGACTATTAACCAAATTCATCCTAAATTATACAAAATTTTAGTGTTGGAAAACTGTAAGAATGCAAGTTTTGTATCAATCGTTACTTTAGATTTGCAGAGAAAATATTGCTTCCATATTTTCCATATCCTCACTAGTGAAGATGTCGCTGACGTCCGTCATTCCTTTGTTTTTCCGAAAATTTTCAAGATTCGCAAAATTACTTAAAAATAGATTTTAAAGTGCTTCCGAAAATTTCCTAAAATTTCCGGAGATTTCCGAACACTGCCGAAAATTTCCGAAGAATTTCAGAAAATGTGTAAAACTTGCAAAATTATTTAAAAACAGATTTTAAAGTACTTCCGAAAATTTTCGAACACTGCCGAAGATTTTCCAAGATTTTCCGAAATTTTTTTAAAAAATAAAAAAACGCATAAGAAACGGTTTTTAAATATTTACGAAGCTTCCCGTAGATTTTCGAAAACTGTTGTATAGTTCCAATAATTTCCTAAGATTATCTGAAGACGTAGGCATTAATTGACTATGAAGATTTTATATAATAAAAAGAAAATAACATGGCCCCTTGGAGATCAAACACTTATATCTATGTAATGAAATAGAAAATTACACGTTGGCTTGAACATATGAAGTTTATCTTCTCGTGGAAAAAAGACTTAACTCGTTCGCTGCGCTCACCTGTGAAATATTTTTTCCACTCGAAGATAAACTTCATATGTTCGCGCCCCCGTGTAATATCCTCTTTGTATTTATGTTTAGGGTGTGTGTCAAGGTGTCGAGCTGGTTCCGAATTGTGTTTTGTATTTTCATGTTCCCGCTTTCGCACCATGAAATTTCGCTTCGTTTCTCCAATATATGTTTCATCGCATATGCATTCAGAGTGGTAAACAACATTTGATTGGTATTGGTTTTTGAGGAAGAGATTGAAAATCACATTGTTTGCCTCATCGAAACAATAAAGTTAAAAAGTGTAAGAACAAGTTGTTGCAAAGCAAAGCCATGTGTCCCGATAAACTTCTAGATACAAATTGCCTTGAGTCCTCAGTAATATAGTCCAGCATACATTTAACTGCATAGCTAACCATAACTGTTTCAATGGAAGAAGTGTGAATTCCCGCACGCTTATAGCTCTGTTAAAATGCAATATTACACGAGGCAAAATGAGTAAAAAAGAAGCAAAAAGGTTTTCCCAATGACCTAAAAGGCAAACCGTGTTTCATTCACCTTTTCTCTCTACAAGTCGAACATGAGTTACATTCTAATTGGAAAAAAACTCGACCGTAGTTCTGTATTTTCTTCTGTTTCTAACTGCAGGTTACTCAGTTACAGCAGCAGCTACAGCAGATGCATGTTAACAACCCGCTTCCGAACCAACAGCCATCGTTTGTCACTCAGCGTACGTTTAACGAACAGACTTCATCAAGCAACTGGGCACCACAAAGACCTGTTTCAATTCCACAGCAGCCCTCTTACTTTGCAGCTAGTGCATCGGGACCTACAAGTAATAACAGCTATGGTTTCAGTATGTATCATGCAGGCGCTGCCCAGGCACCTACTGGTCAAACACTCAGTCACAGCCTGTGGCAATAACGTTAGCAGTAATGTCTATATATAATAAGACGGAAAATTGGATTTTAAAAGCAATTCTTGTATAAATGATACATCCTTACACGTCCCAACATCAAAATGCCGTCTACTTTCATAAAAGTACATTCATCAGTTAAAAGTTGCCCCTTACGCAAATAGGTACTTTATGAAGTAAGAATACAACTTAAAAGGGAGACAGAATGAGATATTTTGGTTTATATTAGAATACATACAATCGTCTTTTCAATTAAAATCTCTTTATTAGGAAGTTTTTTTTCCTTTTTAAAACAACGAATAGTTCAAAGAAACTAAATGGTTATAAGGAAACGAAGCAAGGCAGGATTGGAACTGGTAGATTAAAAACTCGTAAGCGAAAGGAAGATATTATTTGTGGGTGCCACTCATTAATATGATTCAAAGTGATCTACATAGAATTTGTGTTTCCGTTTTTTGCGTCTCAAATCTAGTAGGTGAAAATGTTTCTCTACACTTTATTATTTTGATATTTTTTTAATTACCCGGTACACCGAAAGAGATGCTAATCATTTCGTTCTTGCCCAACTGCAATCTTGAAAGATGAGTTTTCGTTCCTGTTTAATACTTTTTCAGGACAAACGTTTTTCATGATGTTAAACGCGTTCAGACACGTAAGCGGTTTATCTTGCCGGCTAGTTATAACTCTAACATGTAAATATGCTATGTTGTGTTAAAACCTCCACCAACACCCACCCCACCACGACCCAACACCCACCAGCCCTTTCCTTCCCGGTGATTTAAAATTTCTGTTGTTTGGAGTGAAAAAAAAAACTAAATTGAAATTGACCCACACAAAAGATTTTATTGTATGAATAGAATATAGCTAAGTGAGAGAGGGTAGAATATGGCTTGGCTACAAGCCAAATTACTGATATTAGCCGTCTCGACGGTCTTTCAATCTAAGTCATTCAAGAAGTATGGAAAAATAGTATTTCAATTCATCTGAACACCAGCTTCAAATGATTTTCAACTTTAAAATGTTTTCATCACCATAAACTTTAGGTTATCTTTACTTATTTTATACAGCAATTTGAGAAGGCTGACAGCCTCGAAGTCAAAGGCTCACTGATTCCATACATGTTCGCAATACGTATAACCTCCGTAAACGTGGAGCCGAACTATTTTTGACTTTTGTATTTTATTATCAGTATGCTTTGTAGATGTCAACCTTTATCGAAGTACTGTAAATGAAAAATAAGGCCGTTTCTGTAATGTTCAATTTTACATGTAGATGAAGATGTATAATAAAAGATGCGTCAGAAACAAAATTGCTTCCTCGTGGTTCTGTTACTGTTTAGCTTCACTGCAGACAATAATGTTTATATCCTGTCAGGTTTATTTTGGCGGAGTGAGATAGCTCCAAACACACATTCAGTTGCAAATCTCTATAGATTACTCGTTCAACCAGTTCCAGGGCTCGTCGCTAATGGTAGCCAACTCGCCACAGACTAGTAGAAATTCAGTTTTGGCTAGTAGGTTTTCGATTTCTACTTAACAATTAGATTATGATAATCTAATTGTTTTAGTATAAATCTACTAGTCGTTCAAAAAAAAAGGCTGTCAATTTTATTGAATACCTCGAAATTTTATTTGAAACC
>JAOCNB020114043.1:0-11127 GCA_026546465.2 Palythoa caribaeorum | reverse complement strand
CAGGAGACGCGGGTTCGAGTCCCGTCGGGGCATTCAAAACCAATTTTTTCGGACGAGTCTGCTGGGAGGGAAAAAAGATGTTATATCTATTTCTAGCTTTATATTTTAACCATTATGATCTAGTCAATCGGGCCTTCAAAAATTGATATCCATATCATATCTATTTTGCCCAAGTAGATATTTTTTAATTCAAAATAATTTAATCATATTCTGCGAAAACTGCTGAAACAAAGTTCTTTTTTCACGATTTTCAATATTTGCAGAGATCCATATAGAGTTTTTCCTAACCTTCACAGAACTTTCCAACATATCCCAGTCGGCAAACACACTTTGAAATGCCGTCTTTGCAAGTTCCTCCATTCTTACAAGGGTTGACGTCACAGGTCCAGTTGATATCTGCCAGAGTTCTCGCTAAAATGGACGTAAGATATTTAATGTATTTTACAATGCTACTTCGAGTGAATGTCGTTACTACTAAAATAGACTCAAGAGCTAAATGGTTGTAACAAAAATTCACTCAACATATTTAGAATTTGCGATTTCCAGCTACAATAGACCTTTCTCACGCTTCCGCCATCTTGGATTGAAAACGAGGCTGGACGGGCATAACAGAGAAAGGCCGCCATGCTGGATCGAAAACAAGGCTGGACGAGCATAGCAGGGAAAGGCCGCCATCTTGGATCGAAAACGAGGCTGGACGGGCATAACAGAGAAAGGCCGCCATCTTGGATCGAAAACGAGGCTGGACTGACATAACAGAGAAAAGATGGCATCACGTTGGACGGTCAAGTCTTCTTGGTCGATATCGTTGGATTATCTGTCAAAAATAGATTTGGATTTTTCTAAACAAAATTAATGAATAAACGAGGAAGATATAGTTCCCCGTTAAGTTTGCCCATTCAGCCTCGTTTTCATTTCAAGATGGCGGAAGCGTCAAAAGAGTCTATTGAGCTCGCAATTCCTAATATAGATGTTGCTTTGAAGAGAAAAGTTTGAATTTGGGTAAACACAAAGTGAATTATCAAGGTTTGTGTACGGGTTTGACACAGGTTGCTTACCCCAGCAATCCAGTCCATCCCCCACAAAACCATTCTTGCAGATGCAGTGTCCTCCCACACAGTGAGCAGTTTTTGCACAATGTTTGCACTCCTCTGCGAAAACAACAGCAATGTCGTCACCTTATATACAAAATACAGACTAAACCTACAATACAGTCCATTTTTTCTCTTTTCGTATTTATCGGGCTACAAGCAAATCTCTGGGAAATCAAAAAGAAGGTAAAGCACTTTGAAGTCTAGTTTTTTAAAATATTGACTAAAACCTCTGGAATTCCCAGTAAAATTAAAGTTTACATACACTCGGTATCCTTAAGGCATTCAGTTTCTTCATTGTAACCTGAGCGAGATAAAATGTATCTAGTTGCGCAATAAACATTTTGTTTTTTGAAATGTAGTTGTTTCCTGTTTCCAAATCGTGTTCTTTTATCTTGAATGACAAAGCCGTAGCCATCTTGCGTTCTTACGTGTCGTTGGACAGCAAAAGAAGTTTTTTCAGAAATTTTAAGGTCAAGAGACGACGCGCATCTTGATATTAGGGACCTTAATTAGGAAACTACGACGGCAACGTGAAAATTTTAAATCATTGTAAAAGTTGTAACTGACAGTTTTGAACGCATTTTGTGAACTTCCGAAGATTTTCGAGGTTTTCCGAACATTTACGAAGATTTCTGAGGTTTTCCGAACATTTACGAAGATTTTCCGAAAATATCGTATAATAAACAATTTTTACTCGTCGAGTTGTGTTTTGGCATAAAATACTGCCAACTCGTAAAAATATCCAGCGATATTGGCAGCCAAACCACCTAATAAGATATATTTACGTCCTCGTCGTCCCAAGAGCCCAAAATAGGTATTTTCTTGTTCTATTTGTAACGACAACAATGTGCAGGTGCTCAGCTCGATGCATTCCCACGTGCGGTTATTATGTTTACCACTGTTCTTTGGTATCGTCGTCGGCGTCGCCATCCTATTATGGGTATGAACGCAATGGCCATCTATCTTTCGAGAATTGTTTTGTAATCGGTTCAGAGAAACGAATCGTGTCCGTGGTACAACGCATCTGGTCCTTGTTCGTCACTAAATTTAAAACAAGAATGCTTGATAGTATTATTATTATCAGTAAACAGATTGATTGAAAAACAAAAATTTTACCTCCTTTCCCCGGAAAGAACTTTGGTGCTGAGGAATACGTATACTCTCCAATTTCTGTTAAAACAAAATATTGCGGTCAACTGTAAATTTCTTCATCATAAAACGCAATAGTTATACTGAGTTTAGTAAAATTAAAAACGGTTTCTATCCTAATAATTACATAGATATATTAAAAAAATAACGATAGAAACTCTTTTACAAACTTATTAATAACCACAAATTACGTATAGAGACGGAAAAGCACTGAGGCAAAGATTCCTACTGGAGGACAGAATTTGTCAACATTGTGATTCAAAAATCGAAAAAAAATTCATATGTTATTTAAATGTTTTCTTAACATTTGTTCTTGTTTAATCAAACTCTTCTATGAAATGACAAATTCTGTCAAACTCTATTCCAAACAAATAACAAATCATCACTACAACGCACGGCAAATTTTATCAATCGGTGTTTTTAATAAGAGATAATTAAGTGCAAATTAAGTAATTATCTCATTGCATGATTAATATTTTTTCCTTAATTTTATCATTTGCTTTGGCACTATGTAAATAAAGAATAATACATAGGCGCGCGGAGGTATGGAATTTATTTTCGAGTGTTCAAATTGGTATCTCACGAGATGTTCAATTTGAACACAAGAAAATAATTTCCATATCTCCAAGCGACTATTTATTATTCTGTTTATTATATAAACATTTACCACGAGAAAGCATTGCATAATTTATTCCATGCCTACGTATTTGAAAAAGCTTCGGAAATCATCGGAACTATCTGACAGTTTTCGGAAATCTACGGAAAGCTTCAAAAATGTTTAAAAATCCGTTTCTTATGCATTTATGGGTTTTTCAAAATCTTCGGAAAATGTTCGGAAATCTTCGGGAAATGTTCGGAAATCTTCGGAAAATTTCGGAAGTACTTTAAAATTGTTTTTTAAGTAATTTTGCGTGTTTTGAAAATTTTCGAAAAATCAAGGTCACTGATTGGCTGAAAAGTGATATTTACACACGTAAAAATATCGTATTTTTGCGTGTGTTTAGATACGACATTTCTCAGTGGTAGAAAACCCTATAAGACACTCTTCTTTATATGGTAAAGTACTTTATTATATGGCCTTGCAATTTACTGCATTCTGATTGGTTCATGCGCTGTCTATCAAAATGTATGTTTGGCCCACAGGCCATAGATATGCTTGTTTGGACCGGTTTCTTGGATGCTGATTTTCAGTACATTTTCAAAACTCACAAAATTCCTTAAAAAACGATTTTAAAGTACTTCCGAAATTTTCAAAGACTTACGAAGATTTTTAGAAAATCTTCAAAAATTTAAAAGTGTATAAGAAATAGTTTTTGAACATTCCCGAAGCTTTCCAATGATTTCCAAAAACTGCCAGATAGTTCCGAAGATTTCCATCGTTGTAGGCGTGGGATAAATTACCGGAAGTCAAAAAAGTCATTTAATAAATGAATTATTAACCTCGCTTGCTCAGTCTGTATGTAAAAATATCAGATATCGGTCCGTGTCAAGACCACGGTCTGATAATTATTTTCCATACAGACCTCGGCTCAGTTAATCTCTTGATACTATTTATTTTGCTTACTAAAACTACAAAAAGGCAGTAAAAAGTCATATTTAGTATAACACTGTAGATTTATTTTGCTTGCCATGTAACAACAGTACTGTGTTTGTGTTTTTTAATGTTATTTGATCGACCTGTACTGTAGGCAGTTAAATCTTTGCTTCAAAGTTTTGCCTTATTAACCTTAGTAAATTACCGTTGTTGTAATTTACTTTAAAAGCAGTGGCATGGTTGGTGCAGTGACTAACGATAAGATCCCGGGTTCAATTCCCAGCATTGTTGTGTATTGAACATTTGTTTGACCCTCGTTTCTTCCAAAGTGGACTGAGCTTTCCATCTTTCGAGGTCGGCAAAGTGATTACCAGCTTCTGCTGGGAGCTAGAGCACATAAAAACGCCTTTTTACACTCTGTAAAGCAAAGAGAAAAGTTCTAAATTAGTTCATTTTTTCAAAATATGAACAAGAATTACGTATAGAGTTTCAGTATAACAAAAGCTTTTTTCAGATTATATAAACTTTGACAAGTTTTAGTGATCACTGAAACGCTAAATTCCAGTTTAAAAATGTCTCAGGACTGGGTTGAGATTCGGGTTGTGACGTCAAAAAGTTTGATTTCAGTGTCACGTGTTACGATAGGAAATGATATCAACGCAGATACAAAGGCAAAAACCTGTCGTGTTTCACCCGTTTGTAAATTTTTTTTTTACCAAACTACAAACTTCGTACTCTGCGCTTGCCATCATTTGAAAATCCTTGGCGAGTGAAAGAAAGCAATTTTTTCCCAAGCGGTTAAAGAATACTACAAAAACAATAATAAATGATGATGATGATGATGATGATGATGATGATGATAATGATGATGATGAATACTTAATTTAACGTCAATTGAGAAAGGAATTGGTTGTCCATTCTTCCTAGTCGGAGACTATTGTTTTAATATTTGCTTGGCGGCTCAGATCTGGTGTGAAATTCAATTTTTGGGAGCGAGGAAACCTGACGTGTTCAATCGATAATCGATAATCAATAATATTCGATAAAATCAATAAAAATCAGTTGATTTTATCAGAAATCGTTAAAAATCGATAAAGTAAAACGTTGTGAGTAATCGATATTTATCGATTTTTTCAATCAGTAGTATCGATTTTATTTATCTTCATGATTTCATCGTCCATCTGTTGTAAAAGTCTTTTTATTTCGTACAAAATGTGATACCAAGGATAAAACGACTTTAACAAAACAGGTATGCATTTTTAAAAATTTCTCATCTATCGATAAAATTGAAGAAATCAATAAAAATCAATTGATTTTGGGAAGATAAGTTGTGAGTATCGATTGTTATCGATTGATCGATACAATCGATATCAATCAACATGATTTTATCGATTGATAACGATTTTTCGATTGGCTTTTACGAGGAATCTCAGTTTGTGTGCGGGTCCCAATATTCGATCCCAAGCCGTAGAGGTTGGAGGTGGGAGTGAAGACCACTGCACCAACCTGACTATGCATACTTTTATAAACTCATAAAAGTGCTTCTGGTGCTTAAAAAAATATAAAATAGATAAAAACATTTAATGTAAATAGTTATAAAGTTAAAATTTTGCGAAGTTGCTTGGACATTTGATAACGAAGTGATTATCAGAATTTTGAAATTTATAAAATCGGATGTTGTGTGGGTGTTTCTATTGAAACAGTTTGATGATTATTGTAAGTTGAACACCGTGAATATAGAGGAAAACTTACGTTTCGGGCTGTACATAATCCATCGTTGCAGTGGATTGTGACGGATCACTCCACTCCGACAAAGGACTACAGTCCTAAACGTAAGTTTTCCTCTATTCTATATTCATGGTGTTGAACTTAGAATAATCAGCAAACTGCTTTTTTTGAAATTTATGATTGTTCATTAAAAATTGTATGCTGTACGTAAGTAGAGATCATTATTGTTATTATTATTGTTGTTGTTGTTGTCAATGTTATTATTTTTACTAATTCTGGTAAATGAACTGGTGATTAAATATGCTTAAACAAAGTAATTAAATATTGCAATATTACTTTTTTGACCTGTCGATTGTACTTCTTGTTGTAAGTTTTTGATTTTTATTTATTATTGTTGTTGTTGTTGTTGTTGTTACAACTATTGAACAGTAATACCGACAAAATACAAATTTACACATTATTGTAGTAGTTTTAACAAAATAATGTGACAACAACTACAGAACTTGAAACATTGTTCCAAAATATTTTTTTTTCAGGTAGATTATTTAGGATAGAGGATAGCTGCTTCATTGATGTATATTTTGGGCAGAATATACAACATGAATTATCTGAGCTTTCAATTGGTTCAAACAAAATGGAAAGGTAGAGCTGTACACAGAAAAATATTTAGTTCTATATTATTAAACTTTAATTCAGTTCAGTTCAATTGATAAAATTGCTAAAATAATTGAATAATTCAAAATAATTAATTCTGCGTGATTTTTTTAAGTATGATGGCCATCCGCTCAGGTTTTGCTGTTATTATACCTGGGCCCAGTTGTTAAAAACCCGATTAGCACTAACCGAGGATTAAATTGTTAACCCATGTCCCAGTTTTCAAACTACAGAGACAGATTTGAGCTATAATTTTGTGACTAACTATTATAATTTTTCCTTGGAAAATCTAAACAGTAAAACTTTTATAAGAATCGTAAACCTTTCCTTAAAGAAGAAATTGCTGCTTAAATTTTTAACAACCCAGCAGTTATGATATTTACAACCATATGTGGATAAGAGTGCCCTTTTTATGGCTTCTAACCCAAACGTTAATCTTTTAACTGCTGCTTGATCAGCATAGATTATAACATCACTCTACGAGGTCCAGTTATTAACAAATCTCATAAAAACTTGGGAGAATCTTGAATGTTGCATTCATTCCTGAATGTCTGAAAATGTCTGAAGACTTTGAGATAGAGGACTCTAAACAATGGCCTTAAGAGTCTCCATATTTCAACTCAAGACTTAAAATATGCTGCATTTACACTTCTGTAAAGTCTGGTTTTCATTCTAGTGTCGTAGACTCTGAGGAACTCTTCCTCAAATTTAACTTCTTTTGAAACCACAGTTCAAATCTGAAACTGTCTGGTTTAACTGTTGTTAAGTTACAAATGAACTTGATTACTGTTTATTGTCATGCATGAGATGTTATGATATTTTCGACTAACAGTGAGTGCCAATGCATTTTTAATAGTTCTTTTAAGAAAAGCTGTCCAGTGAGGTTTTTTTCTCCTTTTTCATTTTGGAAATGAAGTTTGTTTTCGAATTTAGATTTTATTTTTGAAAAAAGATACAACATGAAAGACTTTGTTTTTGAAAAAAGGTACAACGTGAAGCTGCAGAGCTCAATGTTTTCAATGTTCTTCAGACTTTTGTTTTCTAGAAGCGTTTAACAAGGACAGAAATGCTTTGAATTCTTTTATTTTGGGTTTAGTTTATTTGTATCAGCTGTTAAGTCATTCTCAATGCCTTTGCTTTTTTGGTGCAATGACATCAACTGAGGCAACCAAAGGAAGAAAGCCAATCACAGTGTAGCTTCTAAAAATGGCTCTCAAATGTAGTTTTCGTATCAAGATTTTGCCAAAACATAAAAACATTTATCCTCCGGCTGCACCCTGCAGCTTTCTTTGACTTTCTGTTTTCCCTAAATACAAATCGTTTGTTTTCTTCTGAAGTGATTCATCATTAACTCAGGTGAAAGAGAAGTTCATCTTTCCTGATAACTTCAAAAATCCATTGCATTTCAAATAGTTTTAGCTCCGTTATAGTCATTCTCTGCTGTTAGATAACAGTGAGACTTTCTATGAGTTGGCTCACCATCTTTTCATGAAAAACCAAAAAATGAAGCCTGAAATAGTAAAAGGAATCGCAAAGCGATGAGTGGAGCAAAGCACATGAGATTATCTTGAACCTTGCTTCTGTCACATTGACATTTGTTCTTTTAAGAACAAAAAAGATCTTCAGCACTTGCTTTAATTAGAATTTAATTTTTCCTTCGTCTGCACAACACCATGTTTCAATATTTCTAAAGATCATTTCTTGAATGTAGTTATTGTAGCTACTTGTGAGTGAACTTAGGTGGAAACCGGGCAAATACACAATATTTATATAACAGTACAACTGCTTCTGGATCAATCTTACTTTGGTACTGTAGCTTTTGACACATCAATAATAATGAAAATAATAATGAGAAAAGAGAAGCACCCACTTTGTATGGTGCAGCGCAGCTGGCAGCTTCACTGTAGGATTCAGCATCTGAGGAAACCACACCGGCCGATTTCGGCCTCTTTTCCTCGACTGCATTCCGATGTGGTGGGGCCCACCTTTCGGAAGTGTCATTGCTGGTGCTGGTGCTGGTGCTGGTGCAGGTGCCAACCGTACAGAGTGCGGCCCTGGCGTTTCAGAGCATACACCACGTCCATAGCGGTGACAGTCTTGCGCTTGGCGTGCTCGGTGTGGCTGCGTGGCAAGGTCTCACTCAAGCCATGTCATATCATCCCTCTTCAGCCAGATCCATAATGATGCCTTCTCCACTGTTTGCTGGAGAGCATATTTTAACTTCCTTAAGTTCGGTTGCCGAGAAACCGTAGCGGTCACAGCTAGCATGGTTTTCAAGAGGTTCTTCTGCTAATATAACAAACTGAAAAGGATAATAAGAGAAAAGAAATAAAACGCAAATAAATCAATATATAAATAGTTCCTGATTGCAATATAAACTTTGACTTATTCACTTTGACTTATTCACTTTGACTTATTCTATAGGTAAATTTGTCCTAAAATTAAATTTTTCTTTCTTGATAGCTATGACAGTACAATCAATGACTCTTCATTGCCTATGTTGCACATGAGGTACTATAAAAACAAATTGAAAAATAGTTTAGTCAAAATTAAATGGATAAATGAATTAAATTTTGCTCTTGAAGAGAAAACAATTTTACTTAAACTTAAAAAACGTTTGTTTATTCAAAATGTATAGTAAAGCGAGTATGTTTCCTTACCAGTAAATAAAATTCCCTACGGACGCAATCGTAATTTTTTTTTCAGAACTGTGAGACAGACTGTGACATTTACGTGAGAACAGAATCTACAGCCATAAATGTTAGTTCTTTCTTGGAAAATGTGAGTTGATTAGTTTGAATTTCTACAGAGATGAGACGTGAAGCAGAGATTTGGCGGCGCTCAGCTGAAAGGGTGCCCATCATTTCACCCGAAGAAAAAACAGTGAAGCTTTTGTTACTGCAGAAGACCATGCAGATAGAGCAAGGAATCAGAAACCTTTCTCGAACATTGTATGTTTTTTATCTCCTTTTCATTTTTACAAAAAGAAGCTTTTCTCAAAATTTGTTATAGAGATATTCAAATTTCTTAATCCATTTTTGTGTATATTGAGTTTGCTGTTTGTGTTACTTTTCATGAGTGACGGTTTTGTAAGTGATTCACATAGCTTTTTTTTCTGTACAAGAAACGATTTGGATTAATTGATTTAAAATTGTTTGTTTGTTTTGGCTAGTCTTCCTGTTTTCCACATCATTTTATCTCATTATTGATTGTTGTCGTTACTGCCGTCAGCATCACAACTACCGACATCATTATCAGAAGCTCTTTCACCACCACAACCACTACCATCATCGTCATCATCATCATCAACATTATTGTCGTCAGATGTTTTTTGACCACCAACATTGTCATCAACATGATTACCATTATCATTACCATCTCTGTAACCACCAACATAATCGTTATCATCATCATTAGAAGCTCATTCATCATCATCATCATCATCATCACGACCATCATCATCATTATGATTATCATCATTATCAGAGGTTCTTTGACCTTCAACACTGTCATCATCATCATCAGCAGCAGCAGAAGCGTTTTCATCACCACCACTGTCATCATCATCATCATCATCATCAATATTATTGTTAACATCGTTATCAGAAGCTCTTTGACGACCAACATTGTCATCAACTTTATCATCATCATCAGAAGCTCTTTCATCACCACCACCACCATCATCATCATTATGATTATCATCATTATCAGAGGTTCTTTGACCTTCAACACTGTCATCATCATCAGCAGCAGCAGTAGAAGCATTTCCATCACCACCACTGTCATCATCATCATCATCATCATCAATATTATTGTCAACATCGTTATCAGAAGCTCTTTGACCACCAACATTGTCATCAACTTTATCATCATCATCAGAAGCTCTTTCATCACCACCACTGTCATCATCATCATCAATATTATTGTCAACATTGTTATCAGAAGCTCTTTGATCACCAACATTGTCATCATCATCTTTGTTGTCATCGTTTATATTAAGACTAAGTACTTTCACTATCATAGTTTTCATCACCTTTTTTTGTTTTTGTTATCAGAAGCGCGATTATTTTATGTCATCATCTGCAGAAGCACTCTTAACATGATTATCATCATTGTTAATCAGCAGCAAACTAAGCAATACCAAGCCATATCTTTCTTTGCATGACTTTCCTTATTGGTTGTAAGGCTCACTAATATTTAACTTTTTAACTTGTATATTATTAACTTACAATTTTGTAAAACATTCAGCAGTTTAAATTACTTAAGAGTGTCAGCAAAAAAGTAGCCATAATGTATAATCATTTTTGTATCTAGCCTTCTAATACTATTACTTAAATATTTGAATATCATGAACCATAGAAAAAGAAGCAGTACATTTTGGTATGCTCCACAGTTTTTCAGTGTTAAGTTTCATGCATGCCTTTCTATCCCAATCCCAAAAATTATGCATCTAATATAAAAATTGTAATTAATTTTTCAACCTCGATTATTGCGTTGTGATTGGTTCACTCAAGCGTGGTCTTGTGGTCAGGGTGTCCGACTTGAATGCTGTTGACCCGGGTTCAAGTCCCGCTCTGACCACTAGTTGGATTTGTCTTCAGATGAATCCTACAGTCAAATCCACTACTCTTTATAAATAGCCAACTGGTTTGCGTCCTACCAGTTGAGATTCTTAGTGTGTTGTGTTAATTAGTATATAGATAGGAGATGAAAATAGCCAACGCGATGCCGTGTCAGCTATCTACCTCCTCATATGAAATGCGCATTCGTGGAATAATTGTTAAATGTTAATTTGATTATTTTTGTGGTTCATGAAAATCAAATGCTCACCAATATGGGACCAACTTTCTAATATAGGTCTATTGCAGGAGTAAGTGCTGTTATCTAGATTCTATAGGTGAATCTTTTCTGACGTCATTGTTTACATCCTGCTTCATTAGCATACAACTTTAGGTAAAGAAAGAACCA
>JAOCNB020114017.1:0-11127 GCA_026546465.2 Palythoa caribaeorum | reverse complement strand
TAAAAAAATAAACAGCATTTGAAATAAACGCCGCCCTCGAATAAACGCCGCACCCAAATCATGAAAAATTTAATAAATGCCGCGGCGTTTATTCAAGTAAATACGGTAACCTTCCTTTTTTTCACTCACCAAGGATTTTCAAATGGCAAGCTGTGCTACATTTATACATGAATGGGGAAATTGTTGATCATAAAAATGAACATCAAAATTGACTATTGTTTTAATAATCCTGAACTCAAATAATAACAGCCACCTCTTAATACCATTTACACTGATTTAAGACCTTCTTAATTTCTTTATGATTTGTGTTTTGGTTTCAGATTATCAATAAAACTCTTCATTGATTATAATTTTAGCTTGAAAAATTATAGTGCTGTGTACCAGTGTTAGAAAATGTGATCAACAGAAAATGAGGGGACAGAGAGGGACTTTGAGGGCGTTCGTCGGGATATGTCAATTCCACAAGTTAAAGTTATTTATAGATTGGGAATCTGTTTCTTAAGATGTCCACACAGAGATAAGTCTTGTTATGAGCTTGTGAGTGAAAGAGAAATTTCAATGATAATAGCAATGTGCGTGGGAGGCTGTTGAATATTTAATATGCCTCTTCCAACAGCAACATACAGTACAGGTGTTTAGATTTCTGCACTTAAATCGCTAATAACCAAAGATGTAAAGCTGGAGGTGGAAGAAATGCACGATCGAAGATGTGTCATCTAGTGACAACATGGTCATGGAAGATAATTCAGTTTCTGTCTCTTCCAAATGAAGAAAAAGCCCCCGACTTGCTATTAAGGCTTTGAAAAATGCCATTATATCTGGACTTTAATGGGTCTTCAAACACGAGATCGAGGTTACCCATATGCGGACGTCTTGGGGAACAGACCTCGGTTCTAAAAATAACTTTCATGTATTTGACATATCCCAAAGGCTAGGCTGGGAGCATCCCTCTCTGTCCCCTCATTTTCTCTTGGTGTGATCCATTTGCAGTACCACATGATTGCCAGACAAAAAACTGAACAACAGTAATGCATAAATGGATCCCCTAAGAAGGAAATAGTCTTGTAAAATTATTCTTTCCAACAATAATTAATCACCAAGGTTTAAAACTTAATTTAATTCAGAATATTTTTGTTACACAAGTTTGACAATGGTGTAATAATTAATGTTTTGTATATTACATTTCATTGTACTGTGTAGTAATTTATGTTTAAAAATAAATGCATAACCCCAGTCACTCTATGATGCATGACAAAAATGTGACTCAATCCCAAATTCCTGTGGCATGCATCTCAATTTACAATAAGATGTGACAAATTAATAGGCACAATGCCCCCTATCTCACAATACTTTAGCCTGAAGGGCAAATAGTTCAAAACGTTGTTTTGTTTCCAGTTTTAACGGTGTCAAAGTTAAATTTAAATTTTAATTATCCCCCTTCGGTAAGTTTATAGATTTTATTATCTGATGACATAAGACGAGTGCCCAGCGTTCGTTTAACAAACCAGCTCATTTTTCAACCACAAGTCAAAATTTCTTCTTTTTAGAAATACGTGCTTGGAATATTACACAATTTATTTAGTTTTTTAAGAATTTAAAATAATAATCCGACCATCTTCTCTAAATTATCTTCTCCAAATAACTGTGTTTCAGGTAACGTATGTAACCATGCAACTTCGTTTAAGTTATCGCATTTCTAGAAAAGTTTATTGCTAAGATTACAAAACCAATTCCTCATAAAGGAAAGTTTTAATAGTCTTTTAAAACAGCGGAAATTATATATGCTCCTTCTGGCATGACCATAAACACGTGCACTGGTAGCAAGTCATATACCGGTTTATTTGGCCGCAGATGCTATAAAACCGACACTTAACTTTCCCACATAAATAAACTTTACCTTACCACTTAAAGGGATTTTTATAGATATCGGTGATCTGTGAACCTACGTTCCAGCTCTTTCCACCACCCCTGGCTTTCACTGCTTTGGGCGCCATTTTGTAAAAGAACGAACATGAAAGTGAGGCTTATGACGCAATCCAAATTTTACAAGTCTCGTGACCGGGGCCCGAATAAGAAGTTCCCAGAATTCGGCCATCTTTCAGTTCAGTTTGTTGAGCAATCGTTGGATTGGAGTGTGGTTTTTGGCTTGATTTTACTACCCTTCGTTTTGATATATTAGGTAAGTGTTATAATGATTTATTCATAGTTTCGTTTTGACCAGCTTTTTGTTATGGGGTGGTCTTATTAGAATTGGCGGACGTATTATGGCATGGTACTTCGTTTTCGAAGAGTATGAATTTACGGATACGGGGCTCTTCGAATGTGTAAATTGCTAGAATTGATCATAATTTGAGCTATTGTAAAATACACTAGATATTATTTGAAAACGATGTACGACTAACGATTCTTTGACTTTTCCAAGATGTCAGAACCTTTTCTACATGCAGCAACGGAACAAGTTACGAGCCTCTTTTGTGACTTTGTCTTGCGTATATTGATTCCAAACCAAATTAAATAGAATAAGTGTTAATACATTGGTCGGTTTGTATTTTAATTGAAATTTCTATTTGGATTTTCTTCCTAAAGAAGAACCAAAAACATATGGCTTTTAGGCTGAACATTGGGATTCAAGATTGTATTGTCTTTAAAACTTAAATCAAACATTTGAGTTGTGAGTTTCGCCAAATCTTCGCTTCGCTTCGCTTGAATTCTCATATGACATTTCTTATGAGTTCGGATATTAAATCGAAATAGGAGAATGTGAGAATGGACTGTTCTCGGTAAACCTTTTTACGGTATAAATGTTTCCTTTTGCATACAGTTCAGAATTTAAAGCTGCAATACAAGCTGAAACATGTCAAATTGTGCAACTTAGATTGCAATTTGCTTTTCACGAGTCGTTAAATATAATAAAGTACAAATATGTAACCAGACCTTTCAGAGCTTGATATAGCTTTCACGTGTTATTCGTCATACTTTAGCGGATGTTTAAGTTGTAAGAATTTCATACAATTTAATTTTTGTGGAAAATTGCGAGTACTTCCTAAACACTATGAATAGTATGGCATTGTCAAGACGTGCATGTGGCAACCTAACAAGTATCGGATTTCCCCATTTATTTTACGAGGGTCATAGTCAACTAACTCAAAACTGCCATATTACAAGTGTGTCTGCAGAAAAGTCGAGATGAGAGACCAAGTATTAATTGTAAAGCTAGCATTCTATTTGGATTTTTTCATTTAAATGAATTTTGTTTTGCAAATTTAAACAGTTTGGAACTTTACTTCAGTCTATAAAAACTTGTTTCCTCATATTTCTTAACATTAGAGTAATATTTACACAAGTCATTAAAGGAATTTTTTGCTTCTATTGTTAAGAGTATTTAAAGCTTTGTTTTCAAGATTTTGGCAATTAAGAGTTGTTTAAGACATCAGGCATTACCAAAACCTAACTGTGAGCCAAACATTGATTACACTCTAAAATTGATTGAAAATTATTTTAAATCAAGACTACCAAATCATGTTGCAGTGCATGAATTCTTTGTTTCCTATAGTTAATTGTTTTTCAAATACTTTTGGTTTCTTAGGATTTTTTTTTTTTTTTTAAATAAAATAGTAAACATTTACCCTGGTGTATTTAACCCTTTTTCTACTAGGGTTTCAAGAGTGTGTGTGTTTTCAAACTTACAATAATTACTATTAAAGTTCTTCTAAATTTCATGAAGAAATAGACATTTTCAAAATCTACATTTTGAGACAAGCAGAATGAATGGTAACTTTATAAGATTTTAACCATCAAATCAAAAGTTGGGACATTCTTCAGTGGTTTATTTGAACTGGTTAGTAAGATAAAGGGTTAAAAAGACTCTGCATTGAATCAAATCACTAACATTTTTGGTCATGTGTTGAATTATCTTTGTAATTTTTTTTTGTTTTTCCCTTCAGATATGGCTTCAAGAAAGAAAGTGCTTTTGAAAGTTATCATATTGGGAGACAGTGGGTAAGAGGACTACTATCAACAGTTTCTAAAAATAGCTAGAAGAAGAACATCAAAATGTTTAAATTATGGTTTTACCTTTCATAACTTGTGTTTGCTTTGACACATTTATGATTGAATGATTTTGCAAAGGAAAATGGTTGGTAAAAAGAATGTAATTGTAAAACTTAAAAAAAGAAAAATGAAATACGTAATAAAATTTGTTAAAAGTAAAATTGGAACTTTGCCTCAATAGTTTTGCTGGCTGACCGTGCGCTATTCTTTCCCATGCTTTGGCTGTGTTAGTTGCAGTCTGGTCAACACTGCTGGTTGGATGCCAGTCAGTTATCCAGAATGTTTGAGTTTAATTCCTGTCTCTATCTTCTCAAGATCTTATGATATTTGAGATGCTGTCTTTGCACCATTGTCTGCAAATTCTAGATTTGGAAACTTAAGCAGTAAACCATAGGCACAGTACCTCAACCATCTACTGAAGGACTTCAAAGAACTAGCGACGATTGGCAAAAGGGGGTAGAGTAATCCTCCTGTCATGACCTGTCAGTAGAGCACATACCTTATACAACAATAGGTGGTTTGCCCGGTGACATCATCAAAATGCTGACCTACAAATTATGAGCTCCGTGCAATTGCATATACTTTTGATATCTTTTTTGCTTCCCTGAACAAATTTTCACATACAAATTTTATTGCTTTCATTCAGTGTTCCTGAGATGTTGGCAAAGCGATTCGAGTCACGCAACTCCAGTCACGTAATTTGAAGAGTTGAATTTAGTGCAATATTTCACTGTTTCCACCTTCTATGGCAAAAGAAGGGAAGATAAGTGAATATCAATGTAAATCAATGACATTTTCGTCACTATTCTTGGCAAGTGTTGGCTTTTGCGGAACCTTGTAATTTGGCAGCCATATTGGTGCACCATCAAGGTGCACCAATATGGGGGCTCCATATAATTTGTTGTAAGAACCGCACATATTCACTGGCTTATATTTAAGTTATAAGATACTCTGTCTGGCTAAAACTTGGCCAAGTTAAAATTTTTTGAGTGCTCTTTCAGAAAAATATGGTTTGGATTTAGGTAAATCTATCAGAAAAAAGTCGTCCTTTAAGTGCAAACCACCTACTGATGTGATCCGCTTCTAGAAGTCTGTCTAAGACCGTGAAAACAACACCCACCCTATCAATTATTGCAAGAAGACTAAGCTAAATCCTTACATTACGAGTCTACTGGCTCATTGGAGCCAGTGCTTATCTCTGGTTTTTACAATGTTAAGCAGATAAGTCATTGGCTCCTCCAGGACAGGACACTGATCCATTGTAGGTTAGCCCCCAGCTGAAGCTGGTATTCATTTTACTGACCTTGTAAAGATGGAAAGCTATTAAAGTCAACTTTGCCAAGGAAAAGGTTGCAAATGTTTAACCGTCAGCTGAGGTGAAAAGCCATTTGAGGAGCACCTTGTGTTTATTTTTACGTACAGAATTTGCTGTAAAAACAAGCAAAAGTTGTTTAAAATACGTGCCTTTTCCTCTTTGAAGAATTTTATTAAAAATTTCTGTTGTGTATTTTATTGCAGAGTTGGTAAAACATCTTTAATGAACCAATATGTAAACAAAAAATTCAGTAACCAGTACAAGGCTACAATAGGAGCAGACTTCCTCACAAAAGAAGTTATGGTTGACGACAGGCTTGTCACAATGCAGGTATGCCAGCTACAAAGATTTTCATTGTGGGGTTGGTGTTAACTGTGGTGTTAAAATAAAAATAGACAACAGCTGACTTTAAAACTTGAGAATACTTATCAAATGAAATAATTAACTGAATGTTTGGCTTTATAAAAGTAGGTTCAAAGAAGAAATCGTCGCTCAAAAAACCTCAAAATGGCTGGAGGCAAGAGTGATAATGAGCCCATACATTCATTCTAAAATTTCCGATTTTTAAAAATACATTACGAAAAGAATACTAAGTGTGTCAATCTCATATTTTCAGAGAAAGTTTGTTTTGCAGAACCATTTTATTATTCAGAAGCTTTGTTTTTGTAGCTAAATTATTAGAAAGAAGAGTGGATATGCTAATTTTATTTTCTGTGTCTGTCTCCTTGCCTTTTGTTTTACCCAGATATAATGAAGTATTTTAAGTATTTTCAGTATATGGGGGGGGGGGGTTCTAGTTCCCCATGATTTCATTATATCAGGGTTGCACTGTAATTGCATTTTAAATTTGAAAGTAACTAAGACCCAAATATGATTTACATAAATACTATCTTAAGGATTAATGATTTAGGTGATCTCGCTTGATAAGAAGTTTTATGCTGTATATTCTTTTTCCCACCCTGAATAATAGATTTGGGACACAGCTGGCCAAGAAAGGTTTCAGAGTTTGGGTGTCGCCTTCTACCGCGTAGCAGACTGCTGTGTACTAGTATTTGATGTCACACAACCAAACACATTCAAAACACTGGACAGCTGGCGAGATGAGTTTTTGATACAAGCAAGTCCACGAGACCCTGAGAACTTCCCATTTGTAGTACTTGGCAATAAAATTGATTTGGAGAACAGAGCTGTAAGTGTGAATTTGTATTAGTACTCTTGCATTGTCTTCAGGATTCGCCGAAGTCCTCAAAAACACTGAAAGTCTATAAGTTTCAGTTTCCAAAATTTGAGGCCTCAAAAGTCATTAAATTTTACAAAAAACAGTCAAAGTCTTTGAAAACCCTTTAAATTTTCTCTCCCCACTGTAGGTTGTATTTTGTTTGCATTTGAATTACATTGACTTACTGATAGATAAACTATACAGCTTAATGAATCCTGTTTTTGTCGATTGTTGCTGGTTGTCTTGATCTCCGACATGTATCGAGGCAAGGGCTTGGTTAGGTCATTCATGGTAACAAAGTGTGAAATAGCATAGAAATAGATCCTTACAAATCATTTATTATACCATGAAAAGTCCTTATAATATTATTTTGTGTTAAAATTTTTGGACGAACCTTATATCTAGTTATTCAAGCTACATTATCAGCTATTCTTCGTTGTGGTCGTTAGTCCAGTAATAGTCTACTTTGCTGTTCCTCGGTGCGGTCAAATACAACTATTTCTTAATGTTGATAAACTACAAAAGGTACAAAAATGTGCTGCATGTATCGTAAGTAATACACGAAAATATAACCACATTACACTAGTACTTAAGAACCTTAAATGGCTACCTGTCAAAACTGACCTATTTTATGGTGATGCAATACTTGCTTTGAAAAGTATGTATGACTGACCTTGCCCCGAACTCTTTATGTAGTAAGTTTATTAGTAGAGGGGATGTTAGTAAAAGAAACACCAGAAACTCACAATTATTAAACATCTCTCTTTTTAAGACCACAACAAGCCAAAGATCCTTTTCTTATCACGTAGTAAATAATTATATGGAACAATTTGCCAACTAATTTAAAACTCTGTAATAATGTTGCAATCTTTAAAAAGTAATTTGGTTTATTTTATTTATTTATCGTACCATTTTTTTTATAATAGTCCATTACACTTTCAATTAAATGCATGTACATAACAACAAGGTACTGACTTCTGGTAATAACTAAAAAACTTTACAAAGTACCCAGAAGGCAGGTTACTATAATTTGATGAAACACCATTTAAAAGAATTTTGAATAAATGATTTCTATTGTATTTTTAGGAATTTTAATATATTTTAACATTTATTTGTTAATTATTATTAGTATTATTACTAATTTAATTTGTTATAAGTACATTGTCGTTGTAAAGCCCCTCTGGGGACTTTGTTCAATAAACTCTTGTATTGTATTGTATTTCACTGTTCTTGAGTTTTGTAAAAGGAGGGTATTGAAAGAAGAACAAAATGGCCTTTCAAGAGGAGCTTGCCACCGCAATATTGACAAATAAAACAAAAGCAAATGGTTTGCTTGTTGAAGAAACAGCCAATAATGACAATTCAGTGGTAGCGTCGTCTCAGCAATAAATGGAAGAGTTATAGCTATTTCGTGGTGATACAGTGTTGATAAAGGGCAAAAAACGCGAAGATACGGTTTGTATTGTCGTTTTAGATGATAACATTTCACATGATACAAATTGAGACGATAAAATTCGTATGAATAGAGCTATTCGACGTAACCTGAGAGTGAGGCTTAGGGATGTAGTCAGTGTTCAACCCTGCCTTAAAGTCAATTATCTTGAGAGAATTCATGTGTTAGCACTATATGATCGCACTGTGGAAGGTCCTACAGGGAACTTATTTGATGTTCACCTCAAGCCATAGTTCCTGGAAGCCTATATAACGTCCCATGAGACTGTAATCCACTGTGAGGAAAAACCTGTTAAAAGGGAGGAAGAAGAAGAGTCAAACAGACATAGCAAACCGCTAGAGTAGTGTAGAAAGAAAGAGTGAATAAAGTGTACTGACTGTACGAAAAAAAGATGACTGCTGACTGACTGATGCATAATACTGATCCCAAAATCCTAGATGGCAATACTGATGGAGAATATCGTTATTCCATAATACCGGTGGAGAATGCGGAACTGGTGCAAGTCCAAGAAGAAGGCTTTCACCAAAGCTTGCAAGAGATGAAGTTACGATGAAAGCAAGAGAACTATTGAAAGGGACTTTGAGGCCATGAAAAAGTATTACAAAGTCATCCGAATCTTTTGCCACACTGTGCAATATCTTGTTAAACTTGCAGAAAAGAAAGCCAATATCACGGAAATCCAGGTGAATGGAGTAAAAGATATTGGTGAGAAGATTGATTGGGCAACAAAACACTTTGAGACCCTGCCGTGTCCGTAAGGTGTTTACTTATGGTGAGATGATAGATGTCATTGGAGTAACCAAGGGCAAAGCTTTCAATTGTGTTACTCGATGATGGGGGCACTAAAAAGCTGCCCCGGAAGACACAACTGAAGAATCGACTTTTAAAACGAATTCACAAAACAAAAGTAACAACACTTAACGATGCTTTGACGTATATCGTCTATATCTACACCTGTTCCAATAAGCTGTGTGAAGAATATTTTTAAGAATGAATTGATAACGATAATCAGTGCTCTGGTTTTTAGTAAATTATTTCACTGCTCCTCGGTGCGGTCAAATACAACTATTTCTAATGTTGATAAACTACAAAAGGTACAAAAAGTTGCTGCACGTATCGTAAGTAATACACGAAAATATAACACATTACACCGGTACTTAAGAACCTTAAATGGCTACCTGTCAAAACTAACCTATTTTATGGTGATGCAATACTTGCTTTGAAAAATATTTATGACTTACCTTGCCCCGAACTCTTTATGTAGTAAGTTTATTAGTAGAGGGGATGTTAGTAAAAGAAACACCAGAAACTCCCAATTATTAAACATCTCTCTTTTTAAGACCACAAGAGGCCAAAGATCCTTTTCTTATCACGTAGTAAATATATGGAACAATTTGCCAACTAATTTAAAACTGTTTAATAATGTCGCAAGTTGTAAAAGTAATTTGTTTTATTTTATTTATTTATTTAGTTAGTTAGTTATTTATCGTACCATTTTTATTACAATAGCCCATTACACGTTCAATTAAATGCATGTACATAACGACAATGTACTGACTTCTGCCAATAACTAAAAAGTTATAAAAAGTACCCAGAAGGCTGTTACTATATTTTGAGGAAACACCATTTAAAAGAATTTTGAATAAATAATTTCTATTGTATTTTTGGAATATTAATATATTTTAACATTTATTTGTTAATTATTAGTAGTATTATTACTAATTTAATTTGTTATAAGTACATTGTCGCTGAAAAGCCCCTATGGGGACTGTGTTCAATAAAGTATTTTATTTTATTGCATTTCACTGTTCTTGAGTTTTGTAAAAGGAGGTCATTGAAAGAAAAACAAAATGGCCCATCAAGAGAAGCTTGCCACCGCAATATTGACGAATAAAACAAAAGCAAATGATTTGCTTGTTGAAGAAACAGCCAATGATGACAATTCAGTGGTAGCGTCATCTTAGGAGTAAATGGAAAAGTTACAGCTATTTCGTGCTGATACCGCGTTGATAAAGGGCAAAAAACGCGAAGATACGGTTTGTATTGTTGTTTTAGATGATACAATTTCAGATGATACAGTTTGAAACGATAAAAATCGTAGGAATAGAGTTATTCGACTTAACCTGAGAATGAGGCTCGGCGATGTAGTCAGTTTTCAACCCTGCCCTAAAGTCAAATATCTTGAGAGAGTTCATGTGTTAGCACTATATGATCGCACTGTTGAAGGTCCTACAGGGAACTTATTTGATGTTCACCTCAAGCAATAGTTCCTGGAAGCCTATATAACGTCCCCTGAGACTGTAATCCACTGTGACGAAAACCCTGTTAAAAGGGAGGAAGAAGAAGAGTCAAACAGATATAGCAAACCGCTGGAGTAGTGTAGAAAGAAAGAGTGAATAAAGTGTACTAACTGTACGAAAAAAAGATGACTCCTGACAGACTGAGGCGTAATACTGATCCCAAAATCCTAGATGGCAATACTGATGGAGAATTTCGTTATTCCATAAGACCGATGGAGAATCCGGAAGTGGTACAAGTCCAAGAAGAAGGCTTTCACCAAAGCTTGCAAGAGATGAAGTTACGATGAAAACAAGAGAAGTATTGAAAGGGACTTTGAGGCCATCAAAAAGTATTACAAAGTCATCCGAATCATCTGCCATACTGTGAAATATGTTGTTAAACTTGCAGAAAAGAAAGCCAATATCACGGAAATCCAGGTGAATGGAGTAAAAGATATTGGTGAGCAGATTGATTGGGCAAGGGAACACCTTGATGACCCTGCCGCGTCCGTGAGGTTTTTGCTGATGGTGAGATGATAGATGTCATTGGAGTAACCAACGGCAATGGTTTCAATTGTGTTACTCGATGATGGGGGCACTAAAAAGCTGCCCCGCAAGACACAACTGTATAATCGACTTTTAAAACAAATTCACAAAACAAAAGTAACAACACTTAACGATGCTTTGACGTATATCGTGTATACCTACACTTGTTCCAATAAGCTGTGTGAAGCATATTTTTAAGAATGAATTGATAACGATAATCAGTGCTCTGGTTTTTAGTAAATTATTTCACTGCTCCTCGGTGCGG
>JAOCNB020113994.1:0-11127 GCA_026546465.2 Palythoa caribaeorum | reverse complement strand
AAAATCCTCATATGAAATAATAAAAATACTAAAAAAATAATAATATTTTATAAATATATAAAAACAAAATTTAAAAGAATTAAAAAAAGAAGAAATTTATTTAAAAAAAATTTAACAAATTCATAAAAATATAAATGAAATAAATATGTTCAAGTAGCAGTATGCACAATGCTTTTGAAAATTCCTATTGGGACTTACAGGCCCAATGTAAAGGTGTTACATCAGTGATATTCATATGTTTGACATTGGCTCCGTGCTGCAACAGTACTTCACACATTTCTTTTATGATGTCACATAGGCTATCACAAACAATGTAAAGTAGCAATGTGTTGAGTCAAGTTGAATGCTCGACAATGTCATGTAACCTCTTTTCCAGTAAACGATGTATGACGAACTTCATCAGCTCTATATTGCCCACTACACACGCAGTATGAAGGAAAGTCCAACCAATAATATATAATATCCACTGGAACACCATCTTTGCATCACAGGAGCATCAAATGCTACTAAGAGAAATGTGACAGCAAGAGTTCATACTGAGCACATGATTGGGGGTTCTGGCGTTGTTTAACTCAATTAGGGCAGTTATTCCCCTATATAAGAACCGTACATTGCTCTGTTGCTACTGTCTGTGCCATATTAACAAACGTACAACCATTTCTAATAAATGAAAGTTAACCAAAAACTGGTGCAGAACCAGGTACAAATTATTTCAATCATCCTCAAGGAATTGCACTCATAAAGTGAACCAGCATTTGTTTTCGAGTCAATGAAAACATTTTTTGACTCAAATCACTGGGTTACTAGACGGCTGCTCTACCAGTAACTGTGTATGGTACGGCCCTGCATTCCTAGATATGCACTTAAATTGCTTAGTAAACGACCCTTCACCCCACCTATGTACTTAAAGTGCTTAGTAAACGAACCTCTACACCCCAGATGTGCACTAAAGGTTCTCAATAAATGCCTCTGACCCGCAGACGTTTACCGAAAGTGCCTAATAGCCTCTCATCTACCTCAGACTTTCACATATAGTGCATCAAGAATTTCCCATCCCACCCAAAACTATTACAAAAATCTCCAAATAAAAGCTCCCACACCCCCACATATGAGTGCTTAAGATACAAAAAAAATAAAAAAAAATAAGGCACTTGAGCCAGAAGAAGGTGTTAGTAGTGGTATCACGAGATATATGAGCATGGGCGCGCCAAAATTGGTTGCTAAGAGCATTGCTAGGGAATCAGCTGTTTCTGGTCTAAAGCTAGGAGCACGCCAATTTTGATTGCTTGGGAATCAGCTGTTTCTGGTCCAAAGCTAGGAGCGCGCCAATTTTGGTTGCTAGGGAATCAGCTGTTTCCGGTGTGTGAAGTTGAGAGGTGGTCATGCCAAAATTGGTTGTTAGGGAAACAGCCGTTTCCGGTTTGTGAGGTGGATTTTGGTTGGGTTTTGGTGGGTAGTGAAGAGATCAGGTGTTGAGGAAGGGTTGCCAAGGAAAGAGTGGAAGAACCCATGAGAAAAGAGGAGGAGAAGTAGATAAGAAAGCGGTCGGTGCTGGTGTGATGACAGTTGGACGTCGTGATTGAAGTCGTGTCAGAAGACAGGTTGATGAGTTGATAGAGAAAAAGAAGGAAAATATGGATTTGTGTTGGATTTCATGCGAAAATACGATGCGGGGAACGTGACCCAATTTGAACAACATTGGGACAACGATTTGGAGTGGGAGGATCGTTTTACCATTCAAAAAGAACTGTTTGCCTTTTCTGAAATATTTGACATGAATACCTTGGCTGAGGTGATGGAGTGCAGGCCCATCACTATTTTAGGGACAACAAAAAGAAAAAACAATCGTGTTAAAAACCACGTAGTTTAATAAAAATAGATACTTTTCAATCAATATGTACAATGCAAAAAAGTGTTCAATAAAAAGAATATATGCAACAAAAAGAGTGTTCATTGTTCATCCTCGAGGAGGGAGACGATTAGAGACGGAAGATCCACTTGCTTGTAACCGTACGGGTAGGTGAGGAAAGGGTCTGGGAAGTCGGGATCGTCCGCTGGTGGAAAGAGACGTTTGTTGGCCACGAGCCGGTAGGTTTTATGGCGAGGCATGGTGTAAAGTTCGTAGGTTTTGGAGTGCCGCACGATCTTGGTTTTTTTGTAGATCGGAATGGTGCGCACGGCTCCATCGTCGAGAGGGACGAGGACTTCATTTTGGACATTATTGACCATAATGTCATAATTGAGCTGCCGGGAACCTTATCGATTCAACGTGAACCCGCGAACCTTGGCTTCAACTTTTCCTCCCCTGGTCTTGTACCCATAATTTTTAGGTCCGCCGGAGCAGAATTCGACGATGCGGTCCCCTTTCAGTTCATCTTTAAATTGGCCCAGGTATTTTCCTAAAGGCGGTTGATATCGATCGTTATCGTAAAAGATGATCGAGTCCGTATCAAAGTACATGACGTTGTCGCCGAGACGATCGAGTTGATCGTAGAGTTTTAAACGAGCCCAACACGTCGTAAAACAGGCAACAAAGATATTGAGGTTGGGCGCCACGTCGATCATCTCGTCGTTGATCTTATAATGCACTTCAACGCGGTCTTCGGTCAAGGGACTCACATACCTAATGACGTATTTTTTACTAGTCAGGAAGGCTTCCAAGTCGTGGGGATCTGTGAACTCTTCCACGTGGGTTTTATCGAGGGGTTGTCCAAATTTTCCCCACATGGAATTGAGCATCAATTTAGCGACGGTCCCTTTACCCGGATTCTTTCGGATGTTTCCGATGTCGAGATGGATTCCTTCGTGATGGGCATAGTCGTCGACATGTCGGTGTTGTTGTTGTTCGGTGGTGCACCCCTCAGGAAAGCCACTGGCCTCTTCTTTGATCTTGAGCAATGTGTCGACGTAGTTCTTGAAGAGACCTTCCCTTGTTTCGGGAAAGGACCATAGTTCGTGGACCGAGAGGATGATGTAACATTTGTCCACGGCCTTTTGGAGTTCGGGCGTGCACCAGGTACCAGTGAGTTGGCGTTCGTTGGGGGTATGCACACAGAACCACGTTTTTTGTAGCAGAGGACGGTCGATGTTGTTTTCCACACAGGAGCGGCAGAGAGGAAAGACCAGTTTACCAGCACAACGATACGGCAAGACGGGATGAAAGAGTTCGGCAGGAGGAAGCACGGTACATTTGGCGATGCCTAAGGTCTCAAAGAGGTTTGCCGGCGAGAGGTTGGCATAGTCGATCTTGGGATGACCGATGGGATAGGTTTTATACTTGTTCACATACAGAGAGGTGAAATCGTAGTAGGACAAGGTACGACCGTCACGAGGGTCGGCGTAGAGACGGACGGCGTTGGTGCGGCCTCCGAAGAAAGCGTCCCGAGGATTTAGGGGTTCCTGCAAGCCATACGTGGCCACTTCATCAGCAATATCCGGATGATTCTTTTTCAGGGCCGCCCATTGATGCTCCCACATCACCTCCAGAGGGTAACCCTGATCTCGTAAACGTTCTTGGCGAGCAATACACATCTTCCATGGACCGACCTTTCAATTGTTGATGGCATTCGTAGCGGGCGTTGGGGTAACAGGTGGCGCACCCGTGCCAGAAACATCCATAAAATTCGTAGATGCTACATGTGGCTTCGTCGAACCCATCGACGCGATATGTATGGGGACCAGCACGGAGCACCTTTTCTCCCTCGTTCCTTGCGTGCCGTAAAGGACTGCCCAGTTGTCGCTCGGACCATACCAACCATTCGGTGGCCACTTTGGAGTAATTGGTTTGGAGACGCCACCCGGTCACCGGTTCTGAGGCGATGGTACGAGGAGCCAGACGCGATTTACGAAGGTCCTTTGAACAGGCCGACGCGATCGTGGTGTGGCGAAAAGGATCGAAATCCGCAAATGCTTCGAATTCTTGACGAAACACTTGACATCCTTCGCGAAGAAGCCGAACGTCGGATTCGCAGTAAGTCAAGAGTTCTTGGCGAAAATCGAAGACGTAGGTCTCGTCCCGTTCCATGTCTGCATACCATTTTTCGAAATCCTTGTAACGGTCCTTCGTCATGGTATCCAGACCGTGGAAACATCGGTCGGGTAAAGGTCCACGATAGGTCTGATGGTCGGTGGTGTTGAAGAAGTGAGGAAAAAAGCCTTTCTTCAAGTCCAAGGTGCCTTCGTCCAGCCCAAAGGTTTTCGTGAAAGAAGCCAAAGACATGGGTAGAAACGACATCGAGTCGATGGACCGGATCTTTTCGTGGCCGGGCTTACCCACTTTCAATTCGAGTACTTTTCCCCCATTACGGAGCTGTTGTACATCGCGAGCTTGGCGATGATACGCTTGAAGAATGGGGTAGCTGTCGTACCCTTGAAAATTATGGGCGACGACGGTGATGTTATTTACAGTATCCTCCTCGTCGCTGTCGGTGTCGTCTCCTTCTCGCCTCCCGCCTCGTAACTCGTCCAACCACGCAACAAAGTCGTCGATACATGTATCGCCGTACCAATGGTGCATGGTTCCCACGTCGGTAGCGGCCACCACAAGATTTGGAAAGTGACACATCAGGCTGGGATCTTCTTCATCCCGGTCTTGTTTGGACTCTATATCGAAGTAAACATACAAAGTCTCTGCCTCGTCGCGACCAGTGGAATCTTCAGACTGTCGAGGTCGTTGTTGAGGTCGTTGCCGTCGCTGTTCGGGATCGTATCCCCGTGCTCGTGCCCTTCGTTCTGCTTGTTCTCGACGACGTTGTCGGCGCCGTTCTTTCCGTTCGTGCAGTTCATCCACCGTCTGGATGAAATAGCGATGGGTGGACAGGTCGACGTACTCCAAACACGATGGGCATTCGTCGTGGTTGCATAGGTGAGGGGGTTTGGATTGATCGCGGCCGTGCAGAACAGTACATTTTCCACAAAGGCAACATCGGCAAAGGGTGGAACAGACGGGAAGATGAGTCTCGTCGGCTGGTAACCCGCGATAATTTTTAGTACGATGTTGGTCGTAACACGTACGGCCGTAGAAAGACCGGTAACAGAGCTCGCATTCTACTCCTGGGGTAAGGTCGTGGGTTTGCCTGTAGCGGACGTAATCCACACACCCATTCTGGAGACAGGCAGGGCAATGATCTGTATTAGCCTTGCACTTGTGCGAGCCTTCTGTTTGATAGGGGGCGAGACAGGCGAAGCAGTAGTGATTGGTACAGAAGAACCCTGGAAACGATTTCAGGCCGTGGTAGTGGTTGGCTTCGTAGAGGAGGCCAAGGACCTTGTCTCCCACGCCATAGGAATACGCCTGGTTACCTCTGGCGGTGTCGATGACCACAATTTTGTAATTCACCTGGTGGAAATAAGCGGCAAACTGTTCCAGTTCAGGCTGTCCGCAGAGGGTTCCCGATGGAATGCCCACTTCCCGCTGAAAACTTTCGACCTCATTCCGAAAGGTCCATCGTTTCCTCATGCATTTCCCATATTGGCTCTCCCAAGTGGCCCGAGGCATGGTGTTATACTTGTAGGTGGCCCACAGAGCTTCGGCACAACACATATTTCAATCATCGCGCTCGATGTCTAAGATGGACCTTTTGATACGAGGGAGTTTGGAGGCACTGGCTTCACCTGGAGCGATACGCTTGGCATGCTTTTTGGCTTTGCCCCCGCCACGACGCCCTATTCGAGCCACGACCAAACTGAGAGTGAACGAATGGTCCACGTGAAACGATTCATTGGAATTGAGGAGTCTGGCTAAATTCTCAAAGACCCGGTTAGTGCGATTATGAGCTTCGGGACTTCGCCATTCTCCCACCGAAACCCCCCAACCATCGTAAGTTCGGTCCAGCAGTTGCGATCTAATGGAGAAGTAAAGACGATCTTGATCCTCCAAGTCGGAATGACGCTGCAATAATCGTTGAATGGCTCGCGTCAGAGTCAAGCACAATTCTTCGATGAGATTGTAGCGAAATCATGGATACCTGTCGGATTGCGGCGTAGCTGGACCTGTGTCACCTCTTCATCCACCCCCATGCGATTCGTGCGTCGACGAAATACGGGATGAAGGTCGAAGTCGTAAAGAGGCGGTAAAGGAAAAGCACCTCCTTCTTTTTCAATCTCCATCGGTTCGTCGCCATCGCCCTCCTCATCATTAGCCTCGACGACCATTGTTTCACCATCATTGTCATCGCTTGATAGATGAGGGTCGTAGCAAACCTCATCTCTTAAGAACTGGTCGTAGGCCTGATGCAGTACTTCATCGTTGTCGATCATCTCTACCTCGTAAGAATTAGGAAACGAAGCCATGATCTGTAAGTGGAAAACTTGGTAATTAACACGAGGTTTTTAAAAAAAAGTTATTCAGACAAGTCCGCTTATCCAGTACGAGATGTTGTTTATAAAATAAATAACGTGAGATCGAGCGACGGAAGTTGTTCAGGCAAACGAGCAGCAATCCTATGAGGCGGCTTGGCTAGGCCCTCATTATATATAGAACCTAGAAAAGTACCCGGATGATAACCTGTCCAACAAGCTCTAAACTGGTTGGACAAACCTAAAAGGAATCTGAAACAAAGAGTCATTGTTAAGTAATTCCTCTGGGGAACAGGCAGAGTTCAAAGGACTTAATGACATATTAATGACATTATCTGCTAACAATCACAATTAGAAAACTAATAAATCCTTAAAACCAGAGTTAAACAAAGGGATAAAAGCGTCCAAAGAGTAAGCGTAAGACTGGTTTATTATTAAAAAAAATCACTTCGCAGTAAAGAACTGTAATCCAAACTTAAAGAAAAGAACTTCGCAGTAAAGAACTTTAATCCAAACTTAATTTTTCAGATTCCTTTTATAGCTGATAGTAAACAGCGAACTCTGGTACAATTGAAATTTAATGACATTTTAATGACATTATCTGCTAACAATCACAATAAGAAAACTAATAAATCCTTAAAACCAGAGTTAAACAAAGGGATAAAAGCGTTCAAAGAGTAAGCGTAAGACTGGTTTATTATTAAAAAAATGACTTCGCAGTAAAGAACTGGCTTTGTTCTAATTTTAGTATATATTGCACAATTGTAATGATTTTTGTAATTCGTTTCTGATGATGGTTTGAAGTTAAACCGAAATATTAAACGTATTCTATTGATCTTTATCTTCGGAATTGCATTTATACTTTATTTTAATGACATTATTTCTCAACATACTGAAATGTCTCATACTATCTTTTGAGGCTTTTACGTGCCATGTTAAAATTAAAATCTGTTAAAACTTTACGTTTTACACGTATAATGTTTTTTGTAAAAACTCGAAAATCAGTTGTTTACAAACTCAGACATTAACAGCTTGTAGTCAAAACTTTCAAAGAGCGGTGTTTGTACACTGTCAAAGATATTAAAATTCAACATACTTGCATAATTGATAACCTTTTAGTGACATTTTAATGATAATTATCTTTATTTTTAGCATGTCAGAAACACACACGAAGAAAACAGGAACCGATATTTTGTACGTATTTGTTCATTTGGTGTTTTTAATCATGATTTCGGTAAGGAGGATATTGTTTGGTCTAAGACCTTGGGGACGTTTCCTTTCTTTTCCCGCCACTCGAGATCTTTATTGTTCAGTTCATGATCAGTTCAGGTTATCAGTCGGAAAGTAAGATTCGCTACCATAAGCAATTAATAAACTCAACATTATCTCCAGAAACAATCCAAAACCTAAAAATGACTCAATACTCATACATTGCGGATATCCAAGCGGAAACGAATCTGTATCATAGAAACTAAACATCAAACAACTAGTATTTTTACAATGGCGATTTGCGTCAAAAAAACCCGGAATTTTCCTGAAAGCATTCTGGGTAGTGCCTAGGACCTCGCGCGCGCACCGGAAGCAATATAGTTCCAACAAATATAGTCCAAGCAAAAATGTCTGAGCAATTAAAAAGCATACATATCTTTTAATATAGTACACTGTGATACTTAACAATTAACATGAACAAAAAATAAAACCTAATTTTTCAGGTCTTTGGCTGTACAGGCACATTTGATGTAATAAGGATTATGTTCACACCCTTTTTTCATGATTGTCCATCCTTGCTGGGTCTCACTAGCATCATTTGTAGTTCCCTGTCACGCATGAGCTACCCTTTATCGTGTATGCATTGTTGCAAGCAGTGTTACGCCCTGAATCAACCTCATGCCATTTGGCATCATGGTCATTTCAGGGAATGGGAGATCCCGCTCCATTTTAACTATGGTGGAAGAGATTATGCGTACAAACATTTGTTGAAATTGATGTTGTTTTTTTATTCTATTTCCTTAGTACATGACATCTCGTTTTTTTACTTCTATGAGTTCCATGGTGGCTCGTTTTTCAAAAACGTGTACAAACAAAGTCAATAAAAAGTGTTTATAGTTTCAATCCCACATTTCTTGCCTTTTAAACGATTGATGCTGTTGATCATCTTGCGATCGGCTTGATGCTTCTCCCGTAAATTGCGAGCGCGACTGTAATCCATGTGGTGTTGCTTGGCTATACGATCCAAACGATTAATCCCGGGGTCACCACGTTTCAACCGTTTCTTCAGGTGTGTTCCGGGCCCCATGAATTGATACCCAGGCCAATGAAATTCTTTGCCAGTCTTTTGCAACATCTTTTGAAGATCTAAACCACGGCCTTGATGGCGGTGGAACGTGCGTTTTCGAGGTGACATCAGGTTAGAAGGCTTGCCACTCTTTGCTGGGTCTCAACCGTTTGATCATCGTCGGGGTTTTAGGTTTGGGCTTTATACTAGACGGGGATCCCAATCCATCCAAGCCACCGACGGCTCCTTCGAGGGCAGCACCCCACCATGACGTGAGTTTTTTCTTTTTGGGAGGTGGCGTAAACTCAGAAGGCGTCCGAAGGCGGGTGATCGTGGGTTTGGACGTTCGCGGGGTTTCTTTTTTCACCGTGGAAGGGGGCGGTGTGAGAGGAAAGACCGGGGCCATCGTGACTTTGGGTTTTGGCGTGACTTTGGGCCTGGGGATGCTTGGTGGTCGGGGTGTTGGTAGCGGTTCAGGTGGAGGAAGAGGAAGTCCTTTGGGTTGTTCCATGTTTTTTGCCAGCCGTTGCATCCATTTTTCTAAAGCCGTACTGACTAAATCATCGTCGGTTCCTTGGTCTTGGCTGGCAGCAGCACTGGCCCCGACCAGCGGGATCTGACGTAACTTTTTGGTGGCTCGTCGCAAAGCATGGCCTAACGGTTTGACCCGTTCCACAATCTCTTGATCGGTTAAGGTCTTGTCGTGTAAGAGACGTTTCTTTTGGGCAGCCACTTGTCCAGCTTGATTGAGCAGGGCATTGCCCGTCAGTTCACCTTTGTAAAATTGAACGTCGGCCGGTAACTCTTGGCGAGGAATGACGATCATCTCTTCCATGTTGCTTCTACGAAGGTAACACGCAATGACACACCTCTCTTAAACTCGTCCAAAAACCCCTTCCGTGTTGAGCCAGGAGATGTTGTCGTCTCTTCTTGACCGAGTTTTGACGTTTTCCTATTTCGCGTAAAGGTCTTTTATAACGGCGAAGACGGGCCATCATGGGTGGTGTCAAAGGCACATTGTTCTTTAAGGTGTTGAGAACCAGTTCACTTACTGCATTGATTTGATCGCTGTTGGCATGTTGTAACAATCGGGCCCGTTGTTGGGGTCGACTGGCTGCTTGAAATAAACTGGTTAAAAACGGTTCTTGTCGTTCGAGGCGAGGACTGACCATTTTCATTTATCGAGTTTTCTCATCAATTTTTTAGCACCGTACCCGGCTGCACCTCCAACGGCTCCTAAAGCACCGGCGGCAGCGGCTGCTTTCGCTGCAGCAACGGCAGCAGGAATGAGCGCCAGTAAAGGAAAGACACCTCCGGTTTGACGACGTCGGCTAGTCCGTTTTCCGACGACACGTCTTCTTTTTCTTCGCGTCGTTCCACCACCGTGTCGTTTTCGTCGTATTTGAGCCATGATGCCAGGGATCGTTGTCCTTTAAGTAGTTTTCAACGAATGGGGGCTGGGTTCTGAAGGTGCTGTGTTTTTATAGCTCCCTCCTCCATCGATCCATTCTCTCATGTTCGGAAGGTGTTGAACGTACTGACGTTTGAGGTCGTCAGGAAGAGCCGGGGCTAAATCCAAAATGATGTGATGCGTGGTCAGGAGATTGTCGCCCAACGCCTTGATTTTCTCTTCATCGCCTCGTATCTCTTTCCATTCCGACAAAAATTTAGCATAAGTGGTATACGCAAACCGACTCAAATCGATCAAACTGTCGTAACGTCGATACTCGTGATACCCTTTGATCAGCGTGGCGCCGACCGACAGCAGGGCCACGATCAAGGCATTGGTCAACAGGGGTCCTACGATGGCGCCTGAGGTGACCAAGAATAACGACAGCAAGTTGGTGACCAATTTCTCCCGTTTCAACCGTAAATAATGACGTCGACGGCACCACCAATGATAATGATACTCGCGGTAATTGTCCGTGACATCGACCAACACCAAGGAAGTGATCGCTTCCATGACTTAGACGGAGACGTTGGCGTCGTTGGCGAAGAACACCTCGTTGAATGATGGCTCGACCACGGGGGGATCTTATATCTCGGCGACGAGCCGGGGAAGACAAGGGAGTACTGGTGGCACTTGCATCATGGCTTGAACCATGGGTTGTAGTTCAGGGGTATTCATCCGTGCCAGCGTCGTTTGCGACGTCTTGAGGGTGGTGGTGGCAGCGGTGGGGGTGATGGTAGCGAGCGCGTGCGATGTCGAAAGGTGCGGGTGGGTCCTTCGTCGTGTAGAAGATCGGTCCACAGGCGGTACGTATCGTTGGAAGCGGGATGCAGATCGATCATCAAATACCCAAAAGGGCGCGACGCCACCTTATTATACACGTCCAAGGCATCGCGCCAATAGGTAGGAAACATTTGAAGCATCAAGGTCCGTGTGCCGGTCTGATCGCGGGGGTTCTTGAAAACGACGATGTAGTGGGCATTGCGAGAAATGGTTTTGGCATACTTGCCCGGTGGAAACAAATCTTGGCACAAGTACAGGACCGTGATGTTGCGATGATGCGAGTCTTTGGTAAAGAGATCCAAGACCCGTTTGTCCTGGCCTC
>JAOCNB020113963.1:0-11128 GCA_026546465.2 Palythoa caribaeorum | reverse complement strand
GTGTGTCTGTCATGTGATATGTCTCCGTCCACCTCAGAGTGGTAAAGACGGTGTCCCCAATTAGTAGGCCTTTGGCCAGCTAAATAGACTTGACACCTAAATAAAGTTTATTATTATTATTAACACATGTGAGTACATACATGGGTATAACTTAGGATCAGGAATTATAAAACAATTAAGATACTACAGGCGTTATTACTGGTCGACAAAAGTGCTTTCAGTGAACATATTGAGATTGCAAGAAAATAATAAATAACAATGCTTTGATTGATGTAAGCCCAAACCAAACCTCAAATTAAAAGAGAAATTCAAAAGGTTGCATAATTATGCATTGAAAACCATGATAACACAAAAAAATTATCAAACATATTTATTGTGAAGTAGTTTGTGCTGCAGTTTTAAACAACATAATTAAGGTCATCTTTGCAATAATTTACACAAAGAAATTGCAAAGAAATTGACTAGAAAAATTTGTGATCAAAATGGGGTTCAAACTTGCGACCTCTATGTCATGATACCAGTTTAACTCGTTTAAACCAGTTTTCTTTCCTGTAGCAATTGCCATTGTCCTTCCTTCTCCCTCTCATATCAACATTGTTCATTGAAACTTTTATAATGAACTAATATTGCCACTGAAAAAGGAAACTTTACAAGTTCATCACTCTTTGCAATTGCCAGGTGTACTCCAGAGTGAAAAGGATAGTAATGCTCATCGAGAAATGTGAAAACATACCCTAAAAAACACTAATGCATCAAAATTTTTGACCCTAAAAATACCTCACAGCATAGATTTTAATAAAGGCTGAAGGAAATCAAAGATAAATACTGTTTTTTCTAAAATAACCTTGATTTTTTTCTGAAAACACCTAAAAAATACCAATTTGCCAATTGGAGTACCCCCAGGGGAGAATTGTTTGGATGGCATCTTCTTGTTGTTCAATATTTTAGGATGACCCCCAAATTGTTTCAGATAGATTAATATTTTTTTTGGGAAGGGGAGGGAGGAATCATCAGGCCCAGCCAGGGGGGTAGTGGGATACCAATATCCTGGTGGGGGGGACTCCCAACTTTTTTGGGCAGGGATGCTCGTCGAAAAATTTCAATGGATCCCCTAAGAGGTACCAATTTGGGCGTGGCTCAGGTCAATTTCAAACCCTAAGAGGTACCATTGCATTGTTTGATTTAGTCTCTGAAAAGATGATATGACCGACATATTGCTAGCCGACTAATTAGAGTTTACATCCACTAGAACTCCCGCTTGAACTGCCGACACGCGATGTTATGTCTATGTTTTTATGATACTGAGGAAGCCCTAAAATGTACTGCAATGTATGAAAATGTCAACTTTTCATCTCTGGCACCCTAAGTGGTATCAAACCCTTGAATTTTTTACCCCTAAGAGGTACGACGAGCATCCCCACCCCAAAAAGTTGGGAGTCTCCCCCCAGGACCAATATACCTGATATTTTCCCCACAAGATACCAATATACCTAAAAATAGAAAAAAAGTTCATATACCAAAAACCTAAAATCCAGGAAACACAAGATACTTTATACCTGAATTTTGACCCAAAAATACCATATACCTGAATTAAAACAGCTCCAGATACCAAATACCCAAAACCCATGGCCGTGCCTGAACCATGTCCTTGTCCACTCTTTGTGGTACTTTGAAGATTTTACTTAAAAATAACGATTTTAGGGATATTTGTCAGAGTGCTTGACACCATAATCATTATCAAAGACATACACTTTTTTTTTATTAAGAACCAGTAAAATTTTGCCCAGGCTCGATGTTCTTATTTTTTTCAACAATTTGAGGCTCAAAATGTTCTTATTCTGTTCTTAACTGCAATATATTTTTTATGGTTGAAAATCGATTTCAAAGGCCTTCCAGTGTTTATGTTTATTTTACAGCAGATGACAGTACATGTAATTGTTACAGTTGGAATACAGTAAAACCCCGCAAGTAAGAACCTAATTTTTAAGAACCTGTTAGGCTAAAATTTGCCAGTTAGACTCCCTCTATACAAGAACCTGTTTAGCCTAAAATTTGAAACAGGTTCTTATTTTCTACAATCTCTCAGAGCTGAGTGTAATTGGACAAGGCATTATAGTACATGCATATTATATTCTCAAGGAGGACTTCAAACTTCATGTGATCAGTGCTTCAATTTTTCTTATTTTAGTCATTTTTATATAATGCATATCAAGTATGCAGATTTTATATAAGGAAAGGCTGAATACCACTATATTCTGTTAACTACAATGTAATTTTTTCCTTCAGAAAATAAGAACCTATTTAAGAACCTAAACATCCTAAATTTGTGCTAATTACCATTTATGTAAGAACCTGTCTAGGCTAACTTGGGAAAATACAGGTTCTTACTCGCGAGTTTTTACTGTATCATCACTAAAACTGAACGATTTATTACTTGATTGTGAGAAAAACTGTGTACAACTCCATACTTAAGTTTATGAAGGTCTACATATAGTAAAAAGACCAAAGCTCAAGAATCGATAAATGTATTGAAGACACGCAGACGCGCAGTGAAACTGAATAAACACGTTAACCGCGCCATCGGCAAGTACACAGTCAGGTAATATCTTAATTCTGAAGTAACTTGATATCTATCACTGCGTGCATGAATTACTCAAGAGTACATAATTAATTGTGATCAGTGACATCAATTGGTAACCAATGAGTAATCGATGGGTAATCAGTTGATTAGTTATTGATTATTGGCGATCATCAAGGAGTAATCGATGAGTTCTTTAAGCCCAAAATTTTTGTGGCCTATCGATTACTCATCGATGACATCGATTACTCTTTGATGTAATTGATTACTTATTGATGTTGTTGATTACTTATCGATGACCCATCAATTACTTGTTCATTATTATAATGTGCACGAAAGATTCATTTCTTGCTTTCTTGTACCATGTTATTCGTTTGTGATACTTTTATCTGTGTTAGACGTTCCTGTTGACCAAATTACGCATTTGCCTTCATAATGTCGATGAGTAATAAATGACTAATCGATAACCAAAAATTTTGTGGTTAACAATTAGTCATCGATTACTCACTGATCATCGACAATAATCAATGACTTTTTAAGATTTTGTTATCTTTTATTCAAATGAGTTAAATTTTCTAGTTACAGTTTCAAAATGATCTTTAAATCTGTGGTTGAATTTGTATGGTTTGAATGCACGTCCTCTTTCGTTCAAGTATAGTCTAAATAAATACAGCCTATCAAAACTGATTCTCATAACTTACCTCTTTCAAAGAATCGACAGCTAGATTTGGTTTCTCAAGGGTAAATCCTGTGCTCTCAATCTTAGATCCATCGATGCATAAATGTTTGTCATAAAGCAGCTCCTGCAACAAACAGCAAACACGAAACGTGTTTCGGGAAATAAGAATACTTTGAACTAAGACAATCTGTAGGATCTTCAGCAGCAGAAGTTATCTCTTTTTCCTAACTTATTTAGTGATGGGAAGGGAACAATACAAGGATAAAGCCACTGTTATCTCAGGGTACTGCTGTAAAAGATTCTTAAACGGCATAAATCCAGTTTTAAGAAAGTCTAAGGACGTATATTTTTCCATTTAATTTACGATATGCGTTCACAATTATCAACGCACACTAGAAAATTCTTGAGCTTCTTCCTCCAAACAAAAACATTTTTTACAGCTCGTGTAGATTTACTACTAATTATCAGAGATCATCTAGGTTTTTTCCAGCTTCTACCGCCATCCTGTCTATACTCGAGTAAAATAGAAGACACAACAAACCAGGTCTAGGTAGGGACTAAGTGGAGTGCTTGTAATTCCATCCTTGCCACACGCCTTGGACCATGGCTCTAAATGTTTTTCGTTGGAATCTTCAACCGTGCTCTCCATGTTCAACTGCAAGAAGATTAATGATTGCAGTAAAAACGTATAAAACTATCGTTTGTAAAGCTTTCGAGAAAAAGTGATAAGTGATCATGGGATTAAAGTATGCCACCTTCTCTCTCGAGCCGTGATTAACGTACAGAACTTCTAAAGGCCTAAAGTATAAAATCATTAACACCACCACCACCACCATCATCATCATCATTAACACTACCAGAACCATTAACACCATCATCATCATCATCATCATCATCATGACCATCATCATCATCATCATCATCATCATGACCATCATCATCATCATGACCATCATCATCATTACCACTACCACTATGCCAGAACCATTAACACCATCATCATCATCATTATCATAATGACCATCATCATTACCACTACCACTATACCAGAACCATTAACACCATCATCATCATCATGATGACCATCATCATCATTACCACTACCCCTACCACTACCAGAACCATGAGCATGACCAGAAAGATGACCAATATTATTATCACTATCATATTCTACGTCCTTCACATCATTCTTTTCTCTTGTCTTACGCACAATTAACGACACCGTTACTAGTACTTCTGCTTCTATCTCTATTGTAAACATTTATAATGACTAGAACGTTGATGAATCTGAAAGTTCCACTACTACCAGAAACATTAATGACATGAAAAAGAAACAATAGCCTGTGAACTTCGAGTTTTATATACGAAAACAAAAATCTTAGTTTGGTCAAAAGCAAACAAACCTTCGCCATATTGGACATCACACTTCCAAAGTAGTCGTGTTCGATTCCAAAGATTTGGGAGACAAGCTCGCTGATACTACCTTGAGCTAAAATTGTTAAAAATGATCTTTTTTCACTTTCTAAACACAAAAAAGGACACTAATTTTAATCTAAATATAATATCAAAAAAGTCGAAGCGTTATCACATTTAAACATTGTACTCCGTCACCTACAAAGTCCTTCAAAATCATCATCAGAACAATCTTTAACATCATCAGATTTAATTTTAAAAAGTATCAATATAATCAGATGTCACCATCACAGCTAAAATTGCATACAGTTTATATACTATTAGCACAACAAACCATCACTGTCGTATGTTATCATCTTAGCTAAAACCTCGCACATTTCTGACACTAAATTGCCATCAGTCACCAGCATCAAATTTCATTAAAGTTCAAAACTATAAAAACCACGTAGAACATCACAAACGCCTACAAAAACGTCATCACAGCCACCACCACAACCAAAAGCGCCTACACAGTTACCTTCACCACAGTCTATAAATCACAATCACCTTAAGAAAGACCAAGTGTCAACACCAGAGAACTAAGACGACCAACGCTATCACTGTTACCATAACGTTAACCACCATCACTAACAACAGCCTTGCACCTAAAGCAAATGGGAAGTGAGTGCGTTTAAGCCAAATCTAACAATAGACACTATGTACTTACTCGATTCACTCTTGTCTACCACATTATAAACCTGTCCTGCTTCGCCATGCGTGGTAAGGTGCCATATGGCTCTGCATACATCAAGTACGTGCACTGTGTTCATTTTTAGATCTTTCGTCCACAGTAACTGCAAGTTTCGAGAAAAACAAAGAATCTATATAAACAAACACAAAATGGTAGAAAGAATAAAATCTTCTCACAAAATATTCGCAAATTTATCCTATAGTAATATTGTTCGTACTGTCAAAGAGCTTTAAGGTTTCAAGATCAATCAATCATACACGAACTTACTTTCATCGGTTCGCCAAGTTGTTTATAAACGGCTCCAATAATTAGTCTCGGGGCTGAAACAAGAACAGGTAACTGTAAAGACAACTTAAGCAAGAAACAAGCGAGAAAAGCCGACCGAATGACTCTCGATAATCTTTCCTGATATTTACTCTAGTTTTACTTTGTGGGCCCAGATGATTTATAAATCAGTTACTTGAAAATACCAAACAGTCCTACTCGGTTTGTTTGAACCCCTTGCTCAAGTTTTTTGGTTTCGTGAAGGTTTCTAGCTTCTGATTTTTTTGAACCAAAGAACATTTTAATACTGAATACTAAACCTTCCTTTCAAGACGAGCAAAACAAAAGGTCTTTTATAGGGTTTTACAAAAATTAATGGTTTAACAGAATGGACAGCCGACATTAATCACTTGTCTTCACGACAAACAAAATAAGTAATCATTTTTTAGTGTTTAAAGCTGACATTCTTGTTTTTACAGCCGTATAATTCAACTTTTAATTACAAAAATATAACAAACTCCTCCATTGAAATTACATCACAAAAATTAACGAAGATACAGTTTTGTTATGGGTAATAGATCGAAGATATTTCGTATTTACTGAAAGTACTGTGCAATGTACTTTGTCAAAAATGAATGGTGGTGGTACTGGGCAAAAAATGAATTGGTTCTTATTATTCTTACTGATTGTAATGGACAAGAGAAATGACTGTGAAACCATGATTTCGCTTACTTAATCCTTGTCTATCTCCAATTCCATAAATGATGGCTGGACGCACTACCACGTAATTCAACCTGTGGAATGCAGAAAAGAAGAGTACAGATGTAGATGACAAAATTTCTACATTTCGTCGTAATATATCATTATAATTATAACAATAATAAGCAGTGGATACGTAAACACAGAAACAAACGTCTGAACGATTGAAAACTTCAGTTCCACATCCTCTTGAAATTACACCAACGTAAGCAGCTTTAAAAACATCATAATAAAAAACTGCTTGTTTGGTGAATGTTATCAGATCAGCAGCTGATGATTCCAAGGTATAAATATGTTTTTCTCCGACATTTTCGGAAGAATCCAAAGGAGACAATAAAATAAGACACGTAGTCCCTTACGGGCATTATCTCCACGGTCCGATGTAATGAGCATGTGTCGATTATGCAGAGGGAGAATAACCGGAGCATCCACAGCAAAACCTGAGGAAAACTGTAATGCCTACAGGGAAACTGGAGTACCCACAGGAAAACCAGACTACCCAGAGGAAAACTAGAGTACCCAGAGGAAAACCAGAGTACCCACAGGAAAACCTGACTACCCAGAGGAAAACCAAAGTACCCAGAGGAAAACCAGAGTACCCACAGGAAAACCAGAGTACCCACAGGAAAACCAGAGTACCCAGAGGAAAACCAGAGTACCCACAGGAAAACCAGAGTACCCAGAGGAAAACCGGAGTACCCACAGGAAAACCAGAGTACCCACAGGAAAACCAGAGTACCCACAGGAAAACCAGAGTACCCACTGGAAAACCAGAGTACCCAGAGGAAAACCAGAGTACCCAGTGGAAAACCAGAGTACCCAGAGGAAAACCAGAGTACCCAGTGGAAAACCAGAGTACCCACAGGAAAACCAGAGTACCCAGTGGAAAACCAGAGTACCCAGAGGAAAACCAAAGTAACCAGTGGAAAACCTGACTACCCACAGGAAAACTAGAGTACCCAGTGGAAAACCAGAGTACCCAGAGGAAAACCAAAGTACCCAGTGGAAAACCAGAGTACCCACAGGAAAACCAGAGTACCCAGAGGAAAACCAGAGTACCCAGTGGAAAACCAGAGTAAATCCCTCGAAGTCAGAATGATATAACAAATCTCTGCTCATGTCAGGTGCAAGGAGTTGATCCCGGGTTGAAGAGGTAAGATGCGTGAGAGATGACTACTAAGACAACCTGATTATCCTCTAACATCTAGAAATAAAAACAGCGTTTAATAGAGAAGGAAATTGTTAAAGTACCCTTCAATCTTTGCCAGTTCCTCTTCTGCCTTCAGCTTATATTTTGCAAGTCCGGTCCAAGGTGCCATCTTACCATCTTCTTCACTTTCTTTCTACAATATCATTAGTCAAGATGGATTTGAAACCAGCAGGTAAATGAAATGGAAAACTTTTAAAAGTGGTAAAAACTTAAAAATAAATACTGAAAAGAAGTTAATGTAAAAGGAGCAATGAATGAAAGAATCCTTGATTTCTTTGATCATGCTATCTACATGCAGCTCAAGTTTCAAAGATATATAGGTTTGGGATAAGGTATCAATGGGTGGCGATATAGTTCGCAAGTTTTTAACATTAAAAAGGGAATCTCTGCAGTTCTCTGTAGGCCTGTTAGGAGTTTAGCACTTAACCGTATAAGCGCTATACAAATTGTATTTATTATTATTATTATTACCATTATCATTAATTATACAGTATTGCGTTAATCCCCTTTTAAATAATATTAACCCTTTTTCTGCTTAGTCTCATTGTTGTTAAACTTGGGTAAACTGTCAACTTCTGAGTTTTGTACAACAGAAGTCATTTTCTGAATAAAGATCTACATTTCCAGACAAACAAATTGAACAGTCACTTTACAGGATTTCAATCATCTTTTCAAAAGTAGAAGCATTAAATTTATTTGTCTGAATTGGGTTTAGCAGGATTACCTAAACTTGTAAGGATATTCCACTTATTTTCAAACTAAAACATCTAGCTTATCATAAATGCTAATTACCACCTCTAGTGTTCACATAACTATAGCTGCGTAAAAACGAACTGAGGCGTTCCCAAAACTCGCAGCTAGAGCCCGGGGAGTGGAATCCCAACTTTTTGGGGCGGGGTGCTCGTCGTACCTCTTAGGGGGTAAAAAATTGAAGGATTTGGTACCGCTTAGGGTGCCAGAGATGAAAAGTTGACATTTTCATACATTGCAGTACCTTTTGGGGCTTTCTCAGTATCATAAAAACAGAAACATAAAATCGTGTAAGTATTTGATGATGTTATCTTTAGCTTCATTAAATTGATTAAAACGTTGTCTGCATGTGCGCTTTTGGATGGTACTGTACCTCTTAGGGTTTGAAATTGACCTGAGCAACGCCCCAATTGGTACCTCTTAGGGGCTCCATTGAAATTTTCCGACGAGCATCCCCGCCCCAAAAAGTTGGGAGTTCCCCCCCTGGAAGCTAGAGCTAGAAGGGTTCCTACGGCTGGAATTTCCTGACTGCATGATAAAAACTAGCCCATTACCTGCATCACCCCTCCCTAATCTAAAACCCATGCACTACCTTATCGCTTGAGTACACTTGAGCTGTTGAAACCTCAATGAATCTTTTCACATTGCATTTGGCAGCTTGTTGGGCACAGTTCGATGTCAATTTCAAAACACCATCTCGGTAAACCTATCCACAGAAAAAAGGCAAACAAAACTCAAGCTTACATCGTTTGGACCACACGACATTTGAGATTAAAAGTGGTACAGTTGAAATCTCTATATGTAAGCACAAATAAACACTGAGCAACATTGTCTTAAAATTCCCAAAACAGTGTCCATATATTATAGCTACTATGTTAACTGCTTTAGACTCTTAACAGAGTTAGCTGATCCATTCTTCTTATCTTTCTGCAGCTGCTAGATTACTGTTTCAGATTCGTAACATTGTAAATTCAATAGTTAACTCGTCTATTCTCTGCCCACAGTCGTCATATGTACTACATTAACTCTTCTCAGACCCTTAAAGTATCAACTAGTGCGACTTTCCATTCTTTTTATTTACTCATAATGGCTTAATTTCAGCTTCTGACCCTAAACAGTACTAATTTATCAGACCGTCCATTTATTTTATTCTCGATTTTTTATATAATTCTCTGTTAACTATATTCTTATATTTAATTACTTTGGTGATACTATAGCTACTCTCTGGCAAGATTCTGATGTCTTTCCTACAATTCCTAGCGACACTTGAAAAGAGTTTGTTAAAGTACTGTTGGAAATTCTTAGGACACCACCCACCTCATCTGATTGTCCATATTTTGTTTCTGCTGCACAATTAACACAGTAGTCATAATCTCCCTCCGGGTCTAGAAAAGCTTTCTCCACCGAGGCTATAAAAGCAACAGATATACCGGTATATAGCATTTTATGTTACTTACTAATTTCAGTTATATTTATTTACTGACTCATTTTTTACTTTTTAACTGATTTACCATGCACATATTACAGTATGTGCATGCGAACATAATCTCGCTAATATGTAAACATAACTGCGATATCAATTCAATTATTATCATTATCATTAATATACATTTACCACGAAAGGTTTTAAAAATGGCCTGAGATACTTTCACCAAAAAAGTGATCACCTCTGGTAATAAAAGAGCTGTCCTATAAAAACCAAAATTTCTAAAATCTTTTGTGTTCATAATTATCAATCCTTTTCTGTATTTTTTCTCCACAGTTATCAGACGTCCTAAAACTCCTTACATTAGTTTTTCTTAAGGTTCTACATAAACCCAATGCCTACTTCACGTGGCCAATAAAATTGCCTTCACCCTTGACAGGAGTGGTTGTCTTTCCTAGGTTTAGAACTTACTTGGATTCACAAGATTAGCGCTCTTGAACTCAACACACTTGTTTGCAAAAGATTCCTAGAGTGACATACAAAAAACACTTTATTACAATTATAGAAGGATTCAAAGGAGGCAATAAATAAGACTTGTGGTCCCTTACAAGCATTATCTCCAAGGCCTGATGTAGCAAGCATGTATCAAGTTATATTATTAGTTAACACTCTGGAAAGATCCAAGGGAGACAAAGAATACAGTACAGAGTCCCTTACAAGCATATTTATCTCCAAAGCCAGATGTAATTAGCAGGTATCAAGAACTTTATATATATTAAAATACCTGAAAGATCTAAGGGAGACAAAAAAATAGGGTACATAGCTCCCCTGCAAGCATTATCTCAAAGACCTGATGTAGTTAAAGTAGGTGCCAATTACATACAGACTGGTCGGGAATTTCCAGACAAAAACCATTAAAGTCAGAAAATGATTGACAAATCTCAGCTCATTTGTGTTTCAAAATAAAATGTAAATTGACTACATTGTTTGACATTTTGCATGAAGTGAAGAATAGAAGAAGCGAAAGTGTTGACGTGGACATAAAAGACTTATATATACTATACTATATTATGTTTTGTTTTGTGTACTGTGTGTATTTTATTGAAGTAGCTGTCAGTGGTATCTGTATCAATTGGTATCTGTGATTCCACAAAGTCGAGTTGCCATAAAATTTAATAAAATTTAGTAAAACTCAAGCTCGTTACAGCAACTCAGGTTTTAGTGTGAAATACAGAACCTAAACCCTAAACGGCGGCGTGGTTGGCGCAGTGGTAAGATCTCTGCCTTCTAACCACAAGGTCCCTGGTTCGATCCCCGGC
>JAOCNB020113924.1:0-11130 GCA_026546465.2 Palythoa caribaeorum | reverse complement strand
GTCAGTGTCCTTGTTCAACTCACTGCCAGTGGTCAGTGTCCTTGTTCAACTCACTGCCAGTGGTCAGTGTCCTTGTTCAACTCACTGCCAGTGGTCAGTGTCCTTGTTTTATTTTTAAACAGAGTGACACTGATTTACATTTTAAAATTCTTGTTCAAATCGAAACGTTTAGCAGCTTTCGGATAAGCCGCATTCCTAGTTATATCTGTTTCAACTTTTACCAAATCAAGACTTGTATCATTTGTAACTGTATTATAAACAGAATTTGATTTCATAACTGAGATATTTTTGTAAAAATAGAGGTGACTCTCCGAAACAACAAAAATCTGGTTTTTTGTTCTCCCCCATTTCGTGGTCGTCTTCTTTGTTTTTTTCTTTGTATTTTCTTGTCATTATCGTCAGTTTGGAATTGTCTTTATCTTTATCTAACACCAGTTCAAATAAATCTTTAACTGGATGATAAATGTGCAAGCAAAATGACCGTATAAAAATGTCTTACCCAACTTTGAAGTTGAGAATTAAGGTGGCCAATCTCTGGGCTGCCTTAATATTTATAGATAATGCAGCACAGCTTTTGCAGGCTTAAGCTTCTACGGATGAGTTAGGGCGGTAAAGAAAAGCAGGGTAGGACTGACGAATTTATGCCAGAAAATGCTGAAGCCTCAGAAAACTTTTCGAAACTGTTGGTCGTCCTTGTTGGTGATCATTCGGAGTACGACTGACGCGCTAGTCAACACAGTCAAATCTATCACAAAATATGAAAATAAGCTTAATTGTGATTATGATAAGGTCTGTAGCTAAAGCGAGGTATTTTTTCCAAACCTAGATCAGACCCGTAAGTCTTTTTGTCTTGGTGTGTCAAGCGAAAAGAGTTTACTCTTGAAGGGACACTTAAACCCCACGAAAACGGTTTCAACATCCATTCAATTTTATCGAACAACAATGTCGAAAACGTTGCTGAAACATGTCGAAACGGAGTCGAAAGGACGTCAAAAAATTTTAAACTTTGCTTCAACATTCTTTCGACTTTTCTTTTGTTCTCGAAAATGTTGAAGGTTGTTGAAGCCGTTTGTGCGTCGAATAAGCGCGTGCTGTTTCTCATATCACCGTTACTAAAAGCAGACACTTCTGCGAACAAACATGGCGTCGAATGGATTGGATGCGTCAGCAACAAATCATAACTAGAAGAGATACAGGACCATCTTGAAGAAAATGTGCTTGTTAAACAGCAAAGAAGTAGACGACGCTTGACTTTAATCCCTTTGATCAACAAATTAGAAAAACGTCGTCGTCTGTGGGATATCTTTGAAAAAGAATATCACAATCGAGAAAGGAGGGAAGTAACATTTGAACTTCAGGAAACATTGAATTTTAGTTTTGTTGAAATAAAATCGAAGCAAATGTTTAAAGCGTTTGCCCACCCAGTGTTTATAATCGTTCAACACTCGTAAACAGCGCTCGACAAAATCGATTTGATGTCAGCCGTTTACGCGAGGCCTTACATGCAATAGTGACTTAAATTTTCTAAAAAGGTGCAGATAAAGTACTATTATTGTCATTGTCAATAATCTATCACAGCCTACAGCACAAGCTGGTACTTGTTTATACAGCTGAGTCGACTGGAACAAGTTGGGTTAAATATCTTGTTCAAGGACACAAAACATTGGTCTGGTCGCGATTCCAAATTACAATGGGTCACGGGAGTCAGAAGTCTTTTGTGATTTCCAAAATTATTTGAGCGCGCACGTGTTCTTCTTCTAAGATAATAAAGGCAAGAAACCCGACGGGGGTCATGTATTGGGTGTTTACAAATCTCCTCGTGTCAGTGAAAATGTTGTTTTTGTTGATTGCATCAGTTATTGATATAAATGTAATCAATATCACGGGTCATTCATTTATCAGTAGAAACAATGTAGTTGATTTGTATGTGTCAATAATACACACAAAACAGAAGATAGCGGAGCTGTAAAGACTTACTATATTTACTCGCTTGTATTGTAACGCGTTAAATATGTGTATAAATGAAATGATGATAAGGTCAATAAAGAATTTTAAAGCACACATCAATTGAATTACATACTGAATCAATAAGGTGGATTTGGACATTCGAAATTCTTGTTTCTTTTCACTTTTGAAAACGCGAGACACAAGTGAAGAGAATAATGTAAATTATTGAAATCTTGCCTTAGATCAAGTTTTGTACAAATTAATTACTTTGATCTGAGTGACCGATCTAACGTCCAGTTATTAAGACGCGTTATGCAATATTACTAAGCAGATAGTTTTAGGAATTAAGCAAATATTATGATATTTCTCTTAAACTGCGAGTGTGTTTTGCTATATCTTCCGTTTACATGGATTAAATGTTAAATATTGAAGATTAAAGTTGAAAGGAATTAAGAAAAGAATAATTTACGCTGCACCATGGTAATTAGATAGGCGCCTTACTTAACCCCCTCTTTGCATTTTGATAAGGCGGTTCAATAGTTTGTTTGACAATGGACTTATTTTGTTTGTTTGAACAGATTTTGTTAAGCTGTATTAAACCTCAACACTGTTGGAATAGTATCAGAGATTCGAAAATTAACCTATTCTAGAATTAGCTGAATCATCTTTTTTTTTAAAAAGCATTTGGTTTGGTTTTTACATCCCTGGCGTATTGTAGTTTTCAATAACACCGCACGAGTATGTTTTGATATATTTCAAAGGAGATCTTTTAAATGAACTATCTGGCTCATTTTGTTTCCAATATCCACAGACTCTATCTTTTAAAAGCTGTTGATTAATTTTCGACATAATTAGTCAGCAATCGCATTACATATCTAAATGTACCTAAAGTAACCACACAATTTTTTTTTCATTAATCGGCTTACACAAAGAATTAGCAGAAACTTTTTGTTGTCTAAAAATGCAAAGCACGAGCGGGAAATCGTGGTGAATGCAGAGTACATCACGTTTTTGGTTTGAAACTATTTTGTTTTCAAGTTTTGTCAATGAAGATAAAAGGATTTCAAAGTTGAAAAGACCTAAAACAAAGGCATTGTCAGGAGAGAAGTAGTCCTGCCCTTAGAAGTGTTGACTTAATCGCGTCATTAAACTTAAGATCTATTCAGGTCAACTTTGGTACTTACTTGAAAAATTAAGCTTTAAGAATGCTATGGGCTTATGAACGGATTAATTGTAGTGAAGAATGAAGTATACTTTCTTTTTATTAAGCCGCTCGGTCAATTAACATTACGTTGACAAAGAAAAGCGGATAAAAGCCTTCAAATTAAGAGTAGGAGGGGCGAGAATTCATACTTGGCGAAAAAGAAGCGATTTAAAAGGATTTAAACCTAAATGGAGTTTCTTTTATTGCCAAAAATTTTACCTGTCCAAGATATTGCTCTCTTTGTGAATATTCTGTACAAGAAACGATTTTAAATCAAACAGAACATAAAATTTTAAAAAAGGTTCTTAGAATGATTCTTCCATGTAATTAAATCATATTACATTAAGCGCCTACATTATATTATCAGTAATCACATGTGCAGGAAAAGGCAAAAATTGAGCAATGCTAAAGTTGCTGCCAAGAAAAAAGCTTCCAATGTACAAATCTACAATTATAAAATTACAGATTTACTTACTACTTAGATCCAAAGTACTAAAGACAAGAGATTTTTATTTGTTTACGTAGCTTTTCTGCCACACAATCACATCTCATTGTTAAGCTGCAGATTTCAAATCACCCGATAATATTGCAAAAACAAAATTTCACCAAGAAGCTTAATTACACTAGATAATCACCAAATGAACGACTTTAATAAATTTGCTGGTGTATATACAAGTTCGCCATAAGGCCGGAAATAAGCCTCAATTACTCTCGGAGTGTTATATATTGGCACAGCTCCTGAGGCCGACTATCGGCTATAGCAATCTCTCGGTGTGTTAAACGATATTGTCATGTAAATTAGTTCTAAGACGTGGTGGTATGTTGGTTGGCCCATACATTAAATGTTAATCCAATTCCTTTTGTGGCGGGTAATATTGGATTTCTAAGAGTTATTTTTCTTATTGTTTGAACACTATAAAGCCTGGAGTGAATGCTCGAGCTTGCGTGCACAAACTAAAAAGAAAACAAACGCTACGTTTTCTTGACCTCTTTCACTGACCCTTATCAGCTCCATTTGTGTCTGGCAAAATAAGTTTTGCATGTTTCTCTCCGATACAAAATGTAGATCAAAAAATCTTTTCAACAGCTAGTTTTTTTTGCTGAGCATATCGGCAGCTGGGTTTGGAATGGTTGTCTCCAAGCGTCAGCCGTTAATTAAACGTTCCATTGGGGCTCGTGAACAATAGCTCTCTTGTCAAGTTGCCAACAACCGAAAACCTGTATTCACAAACAGCTTAGAAGTGTATGTCAAAAATATACGAAGTTTTACGATTCAGTAAACATTGAATATTTGATGTCGAAACACACCAATGGAACCGCGTTCGGATAATTATAACTATGTATGACGTCAGTGCAATTTTCACGATCAGCAAAGGCTTTTGTGAAGCTCACAGACAAAGCCCCGGGGGGCTGGCAGTTACTTGGGATCTGAAAGAACAACGTAGACGTTAGAGAAAAGACCTAAATTTAAACAAAAGAACTAATTGTCTTGTTATTGGAGTGCCAGAGATTGCAGTGGGAAAATTTTGGCTTGAATTACTGAATAATGATTTTGCAAACGCCGTGTACACTCGAAATCTTATCGGTGTCGAGTTCTATACTTAAGATTTTGTAGATATCATAGCAAAATTCCTTTTCATTTTCGCTCACGCCCCGCTGCTAAGACAAGTAGGCGTTGAAAGATGTAATATTTAAGCAATCTTTTCGTTTACCTGTCGTTGTTGGAGTCTATAGACTATTGCTGAAAAGAGAACTTGTCACCTGCTCGGAAGAACGAGATGCGGAAACATTTGATAATGGCACGAAACGAACTGGCCGGCAAAGCTGTCTGTCGAACCGTTTCTTATTTCAAGGACACGCTTGCATGTTTACAAAAGTCATTAAATTTTAAATACAACGCTTCCTTCAAATGCTATTTGAATAAATACACAAATGCAAAATGGTTTGAATGAGTGGCAAATGTCTTTAAGAGAAGAAATATAATATTGCGAACGCAGATTTTTGTATTCCAAACTCTGAAAGCCACCAGTTAAAGGTCCAATATCCAAACGACAAGATACTCCAAACCACTGACAAAGAACTCGAATGTTTTCCGCATAATAATAATATCCCCGGGGAGGCTCGATTTCCCGCCCTAACCATCTGTCGGAAAAGCAAGACAACCAACCACACAATTACTAGGAAACTCCTTCATATATCTTTATTAAAACAAATCTTTTACACTACAAGGAAACTGACACGGTTTGTAAATTTGCAGAGCAATAGAAGCATTTCGCCTGCATAGGACTGTGCATCTATTTAAACGGCCACATAGCAACCAAATGCTTCTATACCTCGCTGGTTAAAGTTTAAAAGTAGAAAGCGAATATAATTGTGCTCGTTTCTACTGCTGCTCTACATTCACAATTAACTTGCAGACCTTGCAAAGGAGACACTATATATAATACTTCTTTAATAGCAAAAAATAAAATTTACACTTTACTCTTTGTATACTTCATATAAGCTCATATTGTAGGTGCCTTAAAATAAAAATACTCTTAAATTTTTGTTTCTCTGAGGTATTTTCAGAATTCAAGCTAAATATTCAGAAAATCTACTGCCTCCATTCTCACAATTTAGCAATATTAAAATAGGAAATTGGAACTATCGTGCAACACAATATATAGAAATTAGTCTATTTTTGTACAAATATCATAATTTTGGAATGTCGTGTTTCTTCAAGACTGTATCAAAAAGTTATCCATCAAGTACTTAAAATAGTTGACATAAATATACTATCAAACAGCCAGACCCAGCTGAAATGCTTTTAAAACTCGATTCATAATATTACTATGTATTCGATTTAGATTAAATTTGTTTTATGAGATTTCGGGACTTGAGAGATCCCGATAAATACTGAAACTCGACTAAACGACATGCAAAACCATGTCAGAATGCAAATTAATGTAAATATCTCTCTAAATCTAGTATGCTTGGTGACATTAACTTAGTTTTCTTTCCATGACTAAATTTTAACTTAGTTGATTCTACATTTTATATATTTGGTTTGTTACCTACTAATAACAAAAAAAGAATAAAACTAAACATTCAGAAAATATCTCGCTAAATATACATTCGTAGAAGATAAGTTGTAATTCATTGAAACTCTGCACTCTTATATTTATATAATAGGATTTCAAAGCAGCAAGTTACTTACACTCCAGCCATCAAGGCTAGATTTGCTAATTCCTTTAGTTCGATCTGCTATTTTTGAAGTTCAATCTGAGCATTAAAATCTGAATTCTGTGTCTTTAGTTTATGAAAATATACGAAGAACTTGGTTTACTTCTTTCTGACACACTGGGCAGGGTGAATTTTCATCCTTGATTCGGTTTGCACATTCCATGCAAAAGAGATTGTGACCACAAGGAACTAAAGCAGCAACGACGTCGCTCTCATAACAGATAACACAATCTTTCTTCTTGTCGGCCTTGGCGAGATTGTTGTTGTTGGTTTCGCCACTCGTAGGACGAGTTCCAATGGCACTTCCTACGATACCTTGAGAAGTAGGCGAAACTTTGCCGTTTGCAGTTACAGCGGAACTTGTAATTGCATCAGGACTCGTATTCACAGCTGCCCCAGTTGAGCTGAACGGAGTGAAAGCTTGCAGGGCTGTGAAACTGCTCGATAATGGGTCACTTCGCAACCGTCTTGCAGCCGAGTGTGGGCTCGTTGATCGTGTACTGCCTACTGAAATGCTTGTTCCATTAAGCGTCGAGGCGCGTGTGAATGGAGCTTGTTCGCTAACCACTCTGTTAATTCCGGGTTTTTCTGAAGCCCAGATGGAAGGAGATGGCGGAGTTGGAGCAGCTTCAAAACTTGATCCATTAGTATTGGTTTCGTTTCCAACATCTCTTTCTGTAGGTGATGGCAGGTCGTTAAAGAAAAACCCATTAGGAGAAAAAGGACTGTTGATTGGGTTGTAATCAGTGATTTTGTTCGAACCACTATAGCTATAGGAGTCAGTTGAGTACGAACGTTGTTGACTTGACAGGGAGCTTGCATCTCGGAACGACGAATAACTTGACTGAGAACCACTGGAATAAATCGAGCCTGGATTGAAATCACTGAAAGACGTGTGCAGCGAGTCACCGTTGTGAAATACATTATCATCCGCTGGTGCATCGAGCAACCCTCCCGTACGCATAGAAATGTGGTTCAGAATTGCATTCCGAGCACTTTCCACGTTCTCTGACAAGCCGGTCACTTCAAACACGGGTTCCTTGTCCCTGGAAGGTGTCACAATGTATGTATTAGTCTTCTGTTGTATGTTCTTTATCGTAGCACCTTTCGGACCAACAACAAGCCCCACAACTCTGTACGGAACCCGCACTTTAATGGTTGTTGTACCTGGTGCATTTGGAGAGGGAGGCCCGGGTGCCAACGAATTTAGCGTGTTGTTTTTTCTCTGCGCCCGAATCTGCGAGAAATGTTCAGCTGCCGAGATAATCTCGCGTTTGGCCAAAGTTACATCCTCTTTTCTGCCGGTTACCACAAAAACTGGTTCCTCGCCACGGACAGGTGTCTTGATGTATGTGTTCGTTTTAGCTCGCAGAGCCTTAATTTTGCAACCTGGAACGAAGCAACAAAACATAGTGCACGTCAAACACACGCGGTTCTACTAGCAACTTTTACAAACTTTCTCGAATTGAAATTTCTTCGCCCGAAAGCTCAAAAACTTACCCTGTCGGCCGACAATTTCGGCTACATGTTCAGAGCTAGGCACAGGAACACACTCGGTCATATTCATGGACTTTTTGTTGCGGAGTTCGTCGAAAGAATTAGAACCTGAATCATCGTCACTTGTCAGTCCGAGCATGGAAAGTTCAAGAGCGATTTGGAAAGCTCTCTGACTTTGGTCTGCTTCTAATTGCCCATTTTGAAGCCGATCCATCTCGGGCAAAAGTGTACTCGGCATTGGGATCGCGTCAGAGCTTCGCTCAGCAAATCTCCCTGTTCCAACTTGCTCTGCAGATCGCTGCGCTGCCAAAATTCTCTCTTCGCCTTGTGTATTTCGAGTTGAAGAAACCGGATTGCACGTCATTGGCTTTCAAGCCCAAACTGCTCGGCTCATTAGGTACATCTGCTTACACGTGGTCCCATAAAGCCGTTCCAATTGGTTAATTTGTCAAAGAGGTGTGAGCTGCTGTCAATTGCATACAGTGCCTGTCAACAGATTGTCAAAATAGCGATTAGGAGAATAAAATCTGGGGAAGTGATAATGTGATAAAGGTTTTATTTTGTTCACCGTACATGAATCTTAAATCTCATACGTATTTTCATTGTGTTGCGTTCTACAAATTTGAAGCTTTCAAAATTGAAATTTGTTGATATTCGAAGAAAGTTTCCCAAAAGTTTGTTTTAACAGAGATGTAAATTCTCCCAATGGTGTGTTTGACATATTGTTTATCACGCCCAAAATGCAAATTACACTGGTTCTGTTGCGAGTTTCGCGCTCTGTTTTCTGTTTATAACCTGATCAGAGAATGCAGAGGAATACTCCTGGGGGTTCAAATTTTTTGCTGACTAACGAACTCTTGGTCAGACCGCCATACGAAACTGCTTGGCGGCGGTCAGTACCGGCGGAAAACGTGTTGTAAAGACGCAGGTGCATCTGCAAGTTCGAGTGAAGTACATTTTACCGATATGAAACAAACTCGATGACGGAGTAACCATACATGTATTCATAAATTGTCTCCCTTGGGTTTATCTTTCACAATAACCTCGCCAGAATGTTCGTGAAATGCAAAATGGTTCTTATTAACGTATACGATTTTAGAAATTCAAAGCTTTTTTACTGCAGTCTTACCGCAATTTGTGTCTTTCGATCTTGGCTCATTCGTATTTTCCAAACTGTTACCATTCACAGGAAAACAAAGGGAGCCATTGGCCATAAGCGTCGTCATGTTTGTAAACTTGTGAAACCGACAGCTTCTTTGTTGAAATTCACACGCACCGTTTGAGTGAAAAATACATGGCCGTAAATACCATTGAAACGGTTGAAGAAATTTACAAGTACAGTTTACAAAAAACTCAAGTATTCCCTCATTTATTTTAACTTAACCGATTTCTTATCGTCTCGTATTCGATGTTTACATTTTTGTCAGCACATATATTATTCATACAATGGATTGTTGGCAAAAAGATTTTCGACATTCACCCAAAAGAGTAGGTACTTAAAAATTTCGATGCAAATATTCTTTCAAGCTTACAGATATCTACAAACTCGGATCGACTGCAACTTTTGAATGGCTTCCGAAGGTAATTTTTTCTTTTAATTTTGTAACCACTGGACAAAGGCGTCTGGAAAGAAACAAAATCAACAAGAGCCAAACTTTATTTGTTTAAGTGCATGTGCTATCGACAGGTATTTTTTAAAAGTCTGAGAAAAACAACTGGATAATAAAGTTTGAAAGCACGTGCCCTTGGCTAACTTTGGAACAAATAAAAGCTTTATCGATAGTTTCGCTTTTTTCGTTTTTGTTCGCAAAAATAACGAGTACTTCATTACGCAACGACATTTAAATGGTTTGGAAACAAGTTTCGGTCCAGTTCCAATATTAAAAGTGCAAGTCAAAAGCAGCTTGTGACACAAAACGAAACACCCAAGACAAAAGGGAAAAAGACAAAAGTTCTCTCCAGCTATTTGTAGCGCGGTTGCAAATAATCAATATTCCAAAGCACCAGAACTTTACAGAAAATTCTAATAGAACCCTTGAGAGCTGCCGGTAAAACAATGCTTTGTTATACATCAGCAATATTTTAAGGACAACTAATTGTGTAAACGACGCTATAAATAAAATGGTTGAGCTGTCAAATAAATTTACAAGCCAACAAAAATCTTGTTATATTCACGTTCAAATTTCATATTCTTCTTACTTTTTCTCTCGATTTTATTCAAGTATCACTCAACTTTTCCTGTACGAGAGATTCTAGGTGCAGTGCGACAAACCGAAGCGCCAAAGCTCCTCTTCAAAATATTCAATCAACCGATGCGGTTTTTTAAGTGGTATAACTCTGTCGACGACAAGCGCGGTCAAATTACCATATATAATCGCTTGCTTTATGAGGCTGGCGGGGTGTTGAACGTGTAGGAGTTATTAATTGCAATTAAGATACATTGTTGAGAAAGAGGCGTGAGCAATGAATGCAGTGCAGTGATGCACTAAACACTTGAGCAATGGTGGAAAATTTTAACTTAAATCCCTTGTAGCGATGGCGACAACTTAATCCTTAGAAGTTACGCCTCAATTTCTATAATCGAAATTCAGAACTGTGTAAGTGTGTTAACTTGAAGCTGTCTTAATATTTTTTGGAAAGAACGGTTTTACTTGTGGCATGTCTAATTCCCCAGCGTGCTACGAGAGTAAAGTGTTCAAGTTCAAAACAGCTTGATAAATGTTTTCTCCAACACAATACCGCAGTTAGTCAAAGCAGCTAGATACCAATATCACTGCGTAGGAATGCATGTACGGCTCTGTGTCTGTGAAATTTCCTTGCGGCTGTCATTGAGCTAACAAACGCTTTTGTCTTTAAAGGAAGGTAATTAATCTTTCCACAAACCACCCACGTACAGCACGAAACACTAAATGCGTTTTAAAAAACATCGAATTCCAATTGCTGGAACAACTGCATACCTGATTGTTATTTGCGGAAACGCTGCAAAACCCGTAACGGAAATTACAGAAATTTTGATCACAAAACACAGTTCTAAGCTTATAAGTTCATTTAAATTAAACTGCAAACAAATAAACGTTTCGGAACGTATATACAAAACCCAAATGCGACCAAATTGTTGTAGTCTCAATAAAGCGAAGGGCGTAGCCATGGTAACACTACTACAGATACTGCTACCCATATACAAGTTCTACTACTACTACTACTACTACTACTACTACTACTACTACTACTACTACTACTACTACTACTACTACTACTAC
>JAOCNB020113832.1:0-11134 GCA_026546465.2 Palythoa caribaeorum | reverse complement strand
AATGGTGTACTCCATCGTGACATCAAACCAGGAAACATCTTGTACAAGACTGAACCAAGGCTGTGTTTGAAGCTGGCTGATTTTGGATTGAGTACGAAAGCAAGTTTTAATGCAAGTGCAGCAACCAGAACAGTAATTCATAGCAAAGCTGGAACAAGGTTAGTTGAGTGTTTACAACACCAAGGGACCTCTAGTTATTTATGTTATTGATGGAGGGGTTTGGGATTGAGAAGAGAAAGTAAAGTAATCAAGATGTTTAAGGTCATTGTTTTACAAAGAACTGTGTATTTGACACTCCCCCACCCTGGTTGAAGGTTTGTTGTGCATAAGTTTAATTTTCACATTCAGATTTTGCGTCCAAAAGTGTCTTTTGGCTCTTTTTGCCGAAAAATAGTCACCATAACCCTCCTCGGTCAGTGATGCACTGATAGACAGATATCGGTTGCTAGATATGTAGATGATAGATATAGGCATCTATTTGTAAAATAGCTTATTCGCCCTGCCTGCACTGCTCATAAGAAAGAGCCAGTTATTCTCAAATTTCTGCTCGGTTATAGAAATTCTGCCCCCATTATGCTCGGAGACTACTGGCCATTTATCTTAAATAGCACCGATTTAAACAAATACACTCGTCCGAAAAAAATGGTAAATGCCCCTAATGGGATTGGAAACCATGTCTCCTTGATTTTTAGTCAGGCGTGCTAACCACTGTACCATCAGGGACCACCACGCTGGCAACGTAGCAGTTTCATAATTAGTTGAGTTGGTTAGTGCGTGATGATTCATGGTTTCAATTTTGTGTTTGCATGGAATTATTGAATAATGCTGATAATTAATGTATGTAATTCTTGTATGACTCTGAATTCTGAAACCGAAGAAAGGAGACACAATTTCAAGCATTTAATTCATTTTTAAATAAAAATGTAACATTTCTATAAATGCTTTTCATCACCTTGTCGAGAATGAAATTGACTTTCTTATATTTATTGCGGTTATTTTATTTTTAATCTTTAAATTTTACTGTTTTTCTCAATTTCAACTCACAAGTCAAAAACTGCTCAAAAAATTGCTTATTCCGCCTGCTGCTCGAACAAGTTTATTCTTCTCTGCCCGAACAAGTTTATTCTTCTTAATTCTACTAAGATGATTTGCTCGCTTGCGCAACAATATTTTACCAAATGTCTGTGTACTGTATAATATTCGATCCTTTCGGCTCCAAAAGATTTATAAGTGAGTTCTGGCTGCTTTAAAAGAGTGGCACTTGGTAAGTAATGACTATCCTGTGCCCCATACTTGAAAAACCAAATTCGTTATCTTTGCTTCAGAATTATTTGGAGAAAACTTGTAAAATAGAAAAAGACTGTGGACGTTTTGCTTTTCCATTTTCTCAGCTGCTGTTGCATTTCAGTTATAATGAACGGTGAACCAATTTTATGTTAGTATTTAACCAACGATTAGAAAATACTTGGCTGGGGCCGATATTTGTGAAACATTTTGCTATCAAAATTCCTAATTTTTTTAACCAGGTAATATTGAGCCCGAAAATAAGTTTAATGCGAAACTAAAGTTATTTTTCTGAGTTCTGCATCAGTTTTTAATTGTGACCTTTTGACAGAGTTCGCACTTTGACCAATGTTTCACTAGTAAACAACGAGTGTTGAGCACGACCCAGGCAAAGTATTCTAAATAATTCATTGGTTAAAGTCAATCATCATCATCATCATTTATTTGCCTTATTAAAAAGAGACCGAGTAATTATTACAATAATGGCGAGGAGACCTCAAGAAACCACTAGGCTTATAATAGAGGCCACCTCGGCTGTCGTTGATAATTAAAATATAATAAAAGTGCGTAAGTGCGGCTTGTTCAATTCATGATTTTATAGATAAGAACTGTAACATTGTTGTTCAACTGCAAAATTGTTGTTCAACTGGACCAACCAAAAATGTTTTTTTCCCAATAGAACACAGGAAAAAAACCGCCGACACGGTTTTGATCGACACACTTTCAAGAAGTTAAAAAGGTGAAAAGCATTAAGAACTGAGTTCGTATTAACTTTCAAATCCAAAAATTGGATAAAAAGTAGAGCTTCAGTTTGTCCTTACGATAACAAATATATTAATATAATTTTCATATTCATTTAGAGAATTCATATGGGTTTATAGGTCTGGGATAAATATCAAGCGAGATATCGTATGAAAACTACAAACACCGCCCAAGGTGTTCAGTAACCTTAACTGTTTTTTAAGTCGTTGTTTATATCTTCTAGCAATGTGGTTTCATTTCAGTTCATAAAGGAAGTTTCGAGCAACAAACAGTCATTAAAGTTAGTTTTAAGCCGTTTAGAAGAAGCTGATCTATTGTGCACCACTGACAGTCTAGTGCACGTGAGGGTTGCTCTGTCGAGAGGAGGTGCATGACGTGTAAATATAGAAAAGGTCAAGCACAAGGCAGACATTCATTTTAAGACTACCCACCGCATATGACAGGGCTACAGCAAGCAGACCAATCAGCGGGCAGAAGAGGACAGACACTGCCGACAGTGGGAGGTAGTCAGTGGGTCTGGCGTTGTATTTGCTGCTGCTATCGTCCTGCAGAAACGAGAAAATGTCGCTTTTAAAACTATTAACTTAGCAAGAACAGTTCCACAAACAAAAAATATAATTTAAAACACAAAAAATATCTATGATATTAATTAAGCAGTGGAATACCGTTACGCTTGGTGCGCGCAAGGATTGGTTCATCAAACATCGAGAAATCTGTGTTATTCATTTCAGTCACTGAACCGTGACGCACGTGATATAGATAGCCGTACGTGTGGAAGACTGGTTGTAAGACTTATTTCCCTCATATGTTGCAATGCATAGCTGTTAAATATTCCACATTAATTATTGCTCTCAAAACTTTTGCATGACGTAAGGTGATTACCATGTTACGGTGTTCGCTGAAAGTCACTGAAATCTGGCTTTTGTTTCTTTTTTTGCGTAAAAATAGTCAGGGCTTACTCCCGACCTGGGGCTTTGTTTCACCTCCATATACAGCAATAGATGTACAAATAATATCTTTTGGGAGTAGTATACAATATATTTTAAAGAAACGTGTAAGCTTAACGCTTGTGGGATAGAACTATGATCACAAGTTTCAGCCACCCGTGTGGGAAGCATTGCAAGGCTGTCTTCTTAATGGAATCCTCAAGGCAAGCCGAATGGAATCCTCAAGGCAAGCCGAATGGAATCCTCAAGGCAAGCCGAATGGAATCCTCAAGGCAAGCCGAATAGAATCCTCAAGGCAAGCCGAATAGAATCCTCAAGGCAAGCCGAATGGATCCTCAATGCAAGCCGAAGCTAGGAAGACCCAAGATGACGTGGTGAAGAAACCTACAATCGAACCTCCAGAGCATCAAGCTTAAAGGAGCTGAAGCGAAGCGAATAAAATACACTAATATACTAAACGGTTAAAAAGTTAACTCTATTGACGCAATTAAGGGTAGATGGCCAGTTATTCTAACTAGTGGCTGCAAGTTACCATCAGCTCGCATGCGCATGTGCAGAACTTTTCATCTTTATTTTAAGGGGGAGTTTACCGTAAGGCCACTTTTTGAAGATTTTTAGCGATATTTTTGATGATATTGGCGTCCATACATTGAAATTTTAAAAATCCGATCATTAGATCACACACTGAATGAAAAGGAAGCCTCGTGAATATTTTCAGATTTTTGGATGAGTTTTAAGGAATTGGTATTTTTAAAGAGAAATTTGAGTTTGGGGGATTTTCAGAAAAGTTTAAAATTTAATTTTGAAGTTGATATTTGATAGAAAATCCCCAAACCGTCCCCAAACCAAAGCTGCACATGAAAATGGTCAGGAGGGACGGTTTGGGTGATTGTGGTTAATATTCTTCTCATTCAATATCTCCTTTCAACTCCCTCACTATTCACCAAAGTTAAAGGTGTTCTTCCAATTTAAAGAACCGTGATGAGCTAACTCACCAACGTCATTCTTCCCGTTGTCGTCATAAGCTTGGTAGCTGGAACAAGAACCTAGCAAACAGCAGAAGAAAACGTTAGGACTAAAACCTGCAGCACACTGCGGATTTGTAAGAAAAATATTTGAGAATCTGTCACTTTTGCTTTGGCTGCTCCGTACCTCTTCGCCTTCAAATGGATTATTGTACTGGGTAAACCTGTGACAGCGATCCTAGTTCAACACTAAAGCTGATTACATACCATATCCAACGTGAAAAACTCATGTAGAAATATTTTTCGATATGGTTTGATAGCGAGTCTGTTGCGATATTGGTTAATAGTATTCCCTTTGCTTCCCGGTAGCAAAGTAACTATTAATTATTGCCAAGTTATTAATTTATAAATGTAATTATTAATTATAAATAATTACTAAAAAGCCCTAAGGGGAGATTGTTAAAGTACCAATGCCAATACTAATAGCTTGGCGTAGTGATCATGATCATCATTCGCCCTGTCTTCATTATGACCGACTCGGGATGGAGTCGCGTCTCCCTCACAAGGGTTAAAATCAATTTGAAATCAATTTAGTTTGGCTCCAAGAGTTTTTCTCCGGATTTCCCAAACAATACACAATCGGCATCAACTAGTTAAATCTGGCTGTTCTGAGGATTACTGTGACCAGTTTAGAGAAAATTCTCTTAAGGGATCATGTATCCTATGTTTGTACCGAATACATTAAACTCGTAGCTAAATCCAATTATTGCGAGGCGCTATTCAGGAATAGTCCCACTCGAGTCATTAGCGGTAGCCCCACAGGAGTATTTAGGAATAGTCCCATCAAAGTCCTCAGGAATAGTTCCACCCGAATCCTTAGAGTTTGCCCCACCCGAGTCATAAGGGGTTCTTCCACCCGAGTCCTTAGGGGTTGTTCCACCCGAGTCATAAGGAGTTGTTCCACCCGAGTCCTTAGGGGTTGTTCCACCCAAGTCCTTAGGGATTGTTCCACCCGAGTCCTTAGGGGTTGTTCCACCTGAGTCCTTAGGGGTTGTTCCACCCAAGTCCTTAGGGATTGTTCCACCCGAGTCCTTAGGGGTTGTTCCACCCGAGTCCTTAGGGGTCGTTCCACCCGAGTCCTTAGGGGTTGTTCCACCTGAGTCCTTAGGGGATGTTCCACGAGAGTCCTTAGGGGTTGTTCCACGAGAGTCCTTAGGGGATGTTCCACGAGAGTCCTTAGAGGTTGTTCCACGAGAGTCCTTAGTGTTTGTTCCACCCGAGTCCTTATGGTTGTTCTACCCGAGTCCCTAGGGGTTGTTCCAACTGAGTCACTAGGGGTTGTTCCATCCGAGTCCTTAAGGGTTGTTCCACCCGAGTCCTTAGGGGTTAGAAATAGAACAACCCCTAGAGGTTGTTCCACGAGAGTCCTTAGGGGTTGTTCCACCTGAGTCCGTAGAGGTTGTTCCACCCGAGTCCTAAGGGGTTGCTCCACCTGAGTCCTTAGGGGTTGTTCCACCCGAGTGCTTAGGGGTTGTTCCACCCGAGTGCTCAGGGGTTGTTCCACCCGAGTCACTAGGGGCTGTTCCACCCGAGTCACTAAGGGTTGTTCCACCCGAGTCCTTAGGGGTTGTTCCACCCGAGTCACAAGGGGTTGTTCCACCCGAGTCCTTAGAGGTCGTTCCACTCGAGTGCTTAGGGGTTGTTCCACACGAGTCCTTAGGGGTTGTTCCACCCGATTGCTTAGGGGTTGTTCCACCCGAGTTACCAGGGGTTGTCCCACCAGAGATTAGTTTTTCACCACTATGATCACCTACCTCGATCTCCGCGTCTTGTTGCTGCAGTGATGCCATATCTCTGTGTATCTAAGATGGGGCAATACGCCTATCAGGTATTTTATTTAGAAGATCATTTTGTTTTCGTTATAGTTTGTTCAGGGATCTTTGTTTAAATTTAACACGCGGCACTGTAAAAAATTGTTGAACGAAATGTATTGATCCCTGATGTATTCAATAACCGAATCTGTTGGACAATGTTGGGCTGTTAAAGTTCGTTATCGCAAACTGACCCTGTAAGTAAGCGCATTCGAAAATCAACCAAAGCTGGTTGTCAAATAAATGTCCATCGCCTTGGGATGATTAAACAACCGGCTTCGATTGATTTGGATTATGTTTAACTGACTTGCTGACTTGCTCAACCAAAATTTTGAGCTAAATAAATCTGTAAAATAAATAAATAAATAAATAACGGGCTTATTTACTTATTTATTTGTCAAAAAGCTTTCGTTAAAAACAAAAATTTGCCCTAACTTTAACAAATATAGTAGTCATAGGTTGAAAATTTAGTGGCTCCCGCGACTTCCATGAACAACGGCCAGCAATTTTGGTGATTGTTGGTTTGACTCAAGTAAAATATGTTAGTCTTTCGATATTTTTGCGATTTCCTTCCATATTCAGAAATGCATGTTATTTTAGGAATTCGCTGAATGAACCTTATTTTAAATTTTTATCTTTAAAGTGGCACAACGATCAAATTTTAACTTTCTGTTTCCGATTTTGTTTGAAAATAGTTAGTAGGGAATCACTTTGTTTGACAGTGAAGACTCCCCTGACAATATCAAGTTTTAAAAATCACAGGCGAGCCGGGCTTTCCTGAAACCATTTCTTGAAGTTTCTTTCTGTTAGTATGTGGATTAAACGAAGGCTTATAAAGCAAATAATATAATGACAAACTGAAAACAAGACTAAAAGCCAGTAACAATATAAGGGATACAATAGTCAAGAATCAGGAAAAATAAACTACATATAGCACAATAAATCTAACCAGAACCAATTAGAATAGATAATTCTAATTATCTTAAAAGCACGAAATGTTCTACATTCCTTGATTGTAAACAATGGTCTTCGATTATATGTGCATTTTACCAAACCGTAGTTGTTAGAGTGAACTCAACTGGTCAGGAGGAAACTGAGCAAATTACAGAAAAGATTAGTCAAGAACGTTTCTTTGTTTCTTGTTGGGTGCAGGGTCACGTTCATTATCTTTTGTTCTGGGTGCATGTGATGTTTCGTTAGTCTACTAACTTTGTTTCTTGTTGGGTGCAGGGTCACGTTTATGATCTTTTGTTCTAGGTGCATGTGATGTTTCGTTAGTCTACTAACTTTGTTTCTTGGTTTCTTGTTGGGTGCAGGGTCACGTTTATGATCTTTTGTTCTAGGTGCATGTGATGTTTCGTTAGTCTATTGGCTGTTTGCATTTACATCTCAAAGCCTTTTGGTATCTGTGCAGGGTCAACGTCATATTTCAATAGGGAAAATGGAGAACAATAACATACAATAAAGAAAATCATCAATTTTGCTTTTCCAAAATTAAACAGAGTACATAGAGGTAGAAATAGATTGATAGTTTATTTAATCGCTTTGCAGCTGTGGGGCTGAGTGACATAACTGATGTATTATGATACTACAGAAATACAGTATATAATAACATAATAAATATTTTATTTTATATTTTTATTTAACATATATAAAATCTTTTATTATATTACGGAAACGTTGTTAACATAAATATCTGCGCATTGCATTCATTTATTTATAACGTTTGCTAGCAAAAGGCGCTGCACGCTTTTTTTATATAAGAACCAGTAATTTTGGCCAAGGCTCATTGTTCTTAATTTTTTGGCGACTTTAGTTTTTCTATCATCGGAGCGATTTTATTGAAAAACAAAATAAAAACAAGGTGTTGGAAAGCGAAACGCCTCGCAACACAACACACACGTCAATGTAGACACGAAACACCTTCATTATTTGTCGAACAGTCTATATACTATACTTGTAAATTTTTAAATTTGAAAACTTTATTGTAAAATTGCTTAATTTATCCCTTGGGCTGCAATATTATTTTAAAATAGACGATCTATCTAGCCATCCATCCATCGAATTATAGAACAATTAATATGTTTTATGCGGTGTCGCTAAGTTAATTACGAATTTCAGTCAATTGTCTGCTAGAAGTTCCCACGTTTTCGAGCCTCAGGGCCTGAGCCACTCCTTAAATTTTGGCCAGGTTGAACCTCGTTGCTCTTATAAAGAAATCGTGCAATACGGCAACAGGAAGAGGTTTTCCTGACCAGGCGAGCAAATATACCAATACCCAAACTGCATAAAGCCTTAAAGGGGGCGCTTCTTCCTGATGCCACTTTTTGGCTACTTTTAGTGATAATTTTAATGACATCACTGTCCATCGTTTAAAATTTTGAAAAGCGAATTATGCGATCAGACTTACTGCAAAAAGGCATCTTAAATATTCTAAAACTTTTCGAATGAGTTTTAAGGATAGAGAAAAGGTTTTGTAATTGGTAATTTTCTAGAGAAATTTGAGTTTTGGGGATTTTTGGAGAAGTTAAAAATTAATTTTGAAGTTAATATTTGATTGAAAAACACCAAACCAAAGCTGCACTTGCGCATGGTCAGGAGGGACGGTTTGGTGTTTGTACTCAATATTCCTCTCATTCAATAATTTATTTCAACTCCCTCATTATCCAGCAAAATGTATCAGTGTAATTGGTGTATCATTTGTTGCTATAAATACAAGACAAGCCGCACTGGTATGATAACAATTTTCTGTTAAAATTTCTTTCGGCGGTTTGTCAATGAAAATACATGTTTTAAATGAATAATCACGAAACTTCTTGATTAAATCAAGGAACGAGTTTTGCTCACGGCAAAGGATCTGTACATTGTTTTCGTGTTCGGTTATATTTAGTAACAGGAAATTAAAACTGCAATTTTTCTGAGGAACAAACGTGAATGTGAAAAGCAAAAACGGAAACAAAGCTTTAGCTAATTTGTGATGGAATTTATGAAAGAAATTGTTCAACTGTATAAAGAGAATACCGGAAATACGCCAGTGAGTGTTATTCAAAATAAACTACGATATTTGGATATTGCGGCAAACCAATAAATTATAAATACTTGACCCATGACAGCAACGTAAATGTCACAAAGAAGCACTAGCTATTTACGAGGAAACAGTTTTACTATTAGCATTTCGTAGAAAAACAATTCAGCACGTGGTGTAGTAGTAGGAGCAGGAATATCATTGACAAACGCGCGCTTTCAACTGATTCAACGTAGCAAAGAACAAGATCAAAAACCAACAAAACGTTATCAAAAACTGTCTTAAAATAGTGTTTTAAACATTGTTAGCTCTGAGAAGTACGACGATTCTATTTACTCTCGAGTGTTTATCCTGGAAATGATTGCGTATTTTGTGTATTAATGTTATTCATATTCAAGTTGATCAACGAACGCCCGAGAGAAAACATTGAAAATTCTTTATTAGAAAAAGAAAGTTTTATCTCCATAAAATGCTTAGCCTAACTAGCTTTATAACTCTAAAAATGGAACATTTTAAAGAGATAAGCAATTTTCAGCTATTAAACTTGAGATTAAACGAATATTGAAGCAAAACAAGGAAACATATTGAAGTATAAGTTACAACCAGCAAATTTTAATACTCCACGTTTATTCACATAAAATATGTCTGATAGGAAGTATGTAATAGTTTAAAAGGTCTTTATTCATATTTATCTCTATTTTCGTTTCTTTCCGACTCTAAAAAATACATATCAAGCTTTTTTGAGCGAATGAATCAACTTAGTCCTCGTGACTCGCACCCTGTTCACACCACAAAGCGACTTTTTACCCTACAAACGCTTCTTTCCACTTTCTCTTCAAGCTAAAAAGCCGATGTAAACTGAGGACAATGTTGATTAGATTAAATATAATTGTTTCCTAAACCAAGCAATGTGTTGTATAAATAGTCGGGCGACAAATGTGTAAAAATCGCTTAAAAATCCAAACATATCTTACCTTTGTCTGGTGTGAACACGGATGTTGTGGCTATGTCTCGAAAGCAGGAGCGCTGTTTGAGATTGATACTGTTGACAAGTGTATATGGAATAGGAGTGAATTTTAAACAACTAATTCACCAGGAAATGAGTGTACAACGACAGAATATTTACCACGTCAAACGCAAAATCTTGACCGTGCTCACGGGCAATATTCTGCCTAACTGGTTCAGCGTGCAGAGACAGCACGTCGAGAACAGTAATGCCCAGTCTCCTCATTGCTGCTCCACGGTCTGCTGCACTTTTCTGTGACGTTGTCGCGGACCCATAAAATCAATGCAAATGTTTGTTTTCACGAAATACCCGTATTCGCTTGTATAAAACAAAATACTGCCAAGCATCCACACAGGCCTGAAGTAAGAAAAATTTACACCAGAAAAACAAAGGTTGAACAAGTTAAAGTTTCGTTTGTATATCTTGAATTTATAGAAAAGTTAAAAACTTACAACATCAAGTAGAAAGTTGAAGCCCAGCAGTTTTCATCGTACAAGCGTTCATGGTATTAAAGTAAGGTTTAACCATTTAATATGTGATTTCATGAGCTTCAATACATTTAACCACATCTTATGTGGTCAAGTCACGTCGCAGCTAGAAACCACGAGACTTGAAAACATTTGCTTAAAACTTAAGTTAAGAAACTTAAAAACTCATCGCCATTTATTTTAAGAGTTTTTACATCTCTCGATATGGAATTGCTTTCAGCAAGATAAAACTTTAAAGGTTTTGTTGTAAGAAGGACAACAAAGCTGTTTCGTAGTGTTCCGAGGACACAGTCTGACGAATTCCGTGTCTTTCATTCGGATAGACCTGCAACGAAAAACAGAACAATCAACAACAAATAAAGTTAATCACTTAATGAGAGCCTAAACCCACTGTTATAATCTTATATAGAATGAAGCCGTCTTCAATTTTATGTAGGATGCGAGACTTGTCTTGTAATTGGGTGGAAAATTGTGAATGGTGTAATGCTGATGTGAAAAACCTACTAGGGAAAATCGTGAGGGAAAGGTCATATCCCACAATGCCCTATGCGCACAATATGGGGCTCTCAAATCACGTGATCTTACTGTTTCACCCATCAGAAACTTTTTTGCTAAGATTTGACTGAACCGGAAATGATGTAATAATTAGTGTAAATGCCGCCTGGTTAGCCTAGTTGGTAAGGCGCCAGTCTGCCGTGTGGGAGGCTCAGGTTCGATTCCCGGCCGGACCTTCACTCAGGGTCTTAAAACAACTGAGGAGAAGGTGCTGCCTTTGCTCTAACATCT
>JAOCNB020113831.1:0-19040 GCA_026546465.2 Palythoa caribaeorum | reverse complement strand
GACACATTTCGAACAACTAGTTCATCGTCAGAGAGAGAAACTCTGATGTGTCTCAGAGGAAATAATAACAGAACAAACGTTAGAAAAAATCAGATGCCCCGAGCAACTACTTGTTCGAAATGTGTCGTATGTATATTAACATTAAATACATAAAACAATCTTCGCTAAACGAGTTGAGTTGTCCAGTGAACAATTTACTGAGTAAAATTAACGAATTAAGAAATGTTCAAGTTCGTTGCAACGTTCGTTGCATGCGAATACGATAGTAACCCCGTGAATAATTAACATAACTCTTTTAACAAATTGCTTCTTATTAATTTAAGTTGAATGCCAGTTAAGAGCTGAACACAGCGGTTCGTACAGTTTAGTTGCTCTTTAAAATACCGATTTAATAGAAACTATGATAAAATCAAAATTTAAAACTCTGTCAATGGATTTTTAATATTTTGTACTTTGCGTGAGTGGAACTGTGTGAACCTGAAAATTAGACGGTTGAATTTGGTATGAAAAATGAAGTGTACTGTATTTTCTTTTGCCGAATTCAGCAAGGAATGAGGCGGATAAAGTTTGTCTATTCTTCGAAATTCTTTGAGTTGTGATTAATTTGTGCCGACCGATGGAGCTTTTATCTATATTGCCAACTAAAGCAAAAATTTAGCCAGCCGCACTGAGCTCAATTAACTTGTCCGGACTTTATTACAACGTACCCAAAGAAAAATGCTGAGAAATACTGAAAATCCAAGTTTTATCTTAGCTAGTTAAAAATAGGAAAGAATAACTTTCTTATAGGGAATTTAATTGCAACCTCGAATGCTTATTTCTGGTTTTTATAGTTGTATAAAATAACGTTTACTAATTCAGCAATTGGAAATTTCTCTAGTGTACGCCGGATTGCCTTTTTACTTTTACTCTGCTTTCCACTTTAAAAAGATAACAAACGCCTCTGTTGGAGAGAATTTTAAAACATAATTGAAGCACTTGCCATGTTTGGGTTATCAAAGCAAATCTCCGATACATGCTATAAAGCAAAACAAATTTTTTTAATTCTTAAGAATAACCTCAATATTTTGCAATATACTTTATGTGTTATCGGGTTTTATCAATATTTTTGAAATGAAATTGGAAATTTCCCTAGCTAAAAACTGGTAAAAATTTTTTGTGCAGTGCTTTTCATACAGTATATTTTGACTGTTCTTTTCGTTTATCTGTGCATTAAATAAAACGACATTTTAAGTCTATATTTTTAAGCCTTGGAGTTGACATAACAGTTGAAAAAAAGTTACGTCTTAACTGATGCAAAAAGTTTTCATATTGCTTTGTATAAAAGTCATATGAAAGAGCGAGCACTGAATGTCGGTCCATTTTTGCAGATTAAAAATACGATAATAATTGAATCTCAAACATCGAAGAGTCACCAGGCTACCCAATTAAACGAAAAATGGTCATGAAGTCGCGTGTGTACATTTATATAGTTTCAAGAGATCGAACTAGTGATTTTGAAAGAAACTTCAAACAATCGAATATGAAACATGGGCAAATAAACTGTTTTAGACATTGATAATCGCCTGTCAAAAATTTCAATGAAACGAGCTGCTCTCATCAAAAGAGCGAACTTCATTGAAGCGTGTTTAAGTTAAACATTACTTGAGTAAATTTGCCTTTTTTGCCTTAAACACTCTCAAGAGGATTAAGAATAATATGGTTTTATCTTTTTGTTAAGTATACTTCACGAAAAACTTGGAAATAGATATTATTAAAAAAATCTTTTCTACTTCCGGAGTTTCCTCCCGAGGTCTGTCTACCGAATTGCATATGGAAAAGCATTCAAGGCAATTCGGCGTCCTTTTTATTCGGTTTTGTTATTCGGTTTATTTCATTTGCCGCCGTAATTTTGCTTTTATTGCGGCAATAAAATCTGCAATTATATCTTTCTGATGTCAATGGAAACAATTTTATTAGAGTTTTAATTTAATTAGTGGCCAGGCAAAATAAAAGAATCGACAAATTACGTCTTAAAACTGTTCGAGCGGCAGCCATTCCTAAGACTTGGGTGTATTGTTTTACTAATAATTACCCAGATACTAATTTCAATCATGGCGGGTTTCTTTGTTCCCCAGTGAGACTGACCAAATTTGCATTTTATAGCGAATTCGCTCCTCTCCATGTGTAAATACTCTCTTTAATTTTCTACAACGCAAACAATACCATTAAAGAATATAAACTTTGGTACTAAGTATCTATTCTTTTTACGAAACTTCTGGCCTTGTAGCAGTTGTTCTCTGGTTGGAATGGAGCTAAAAAAGGTGTGAGCTGTAAGTTAAATTATGTCATTGAAGACACCGCGATCACCGGAAAAAGGATGTCTCTTGGATATTACCATCATTTCGAGAAAGCGACTTGCTTTTTGATGCAAATTATTTAATAAACTAATCAAGCGTCTAATTTGTTCTGTTCTGCAAGGAAGAAGAAAAAAGCTCAGGCCGGCGTTCTCGAACAAAAGCAAAATAATGAATGTGCTTTACACTGCAGTATTGACAAAATGAAGTTGAAGGATAAAATTGACTCAATTAGTTTGAGTACCGCGCGAGCAGCTGAATTGAAAATCGCGCCCGCGCTCCTTATGAAGTTTCGCTATTGTTGCACTAAATAGTCTCTTACAAAGGTGTTAATATTTTAGGAGTTTGGCGCAGCGCAATATTCTGAGAGCGCGCAGTGCTGCTTGAGGAAACGCATGCCACGATGAATCATAGCAAGTTACTCTTTACATATAAGGCAAGCCGTACTTGATTTGTCGCCAGGACGTCACTCAAGCGCATGATAGACTCACACGCAATCGAAGGGAACTAAATGGGATTTGTAGCGCTCTATGAAAGTATCTTGAAATCGAGATATCTTTCGTGTCGTTAATGTACATTGGGACTGGAACTGAAAGGTTGCTTATGTAAAAAACTACAAAAGCAAGTGAATATCTCGACTGAACCAAACCCAGGACTTGCTTCGATTGATAAATATTTAGGAATTGTTGTTGTTTTGGACCAAGATTGGATATTTGGAGGTAAGTAAATTAGGAATGAATTTCTCTAAAACGAATGAAGATGGTTGTTTGGCATTTTTTACTGCTGGGTCAGCTGGCATAATGATAGCAAACGCGCAACAAGTCTTTTTTCATGTTAATGTCCCACTATTTTGTCGCTTGTCCTGTTACAGCTGAAGCATGAAATAAAGATAATGCACTAAACGACACTGCGGCCAAGATATAGAGCAATGGGATATGAATAAGCGACTAAGAAAAGATCTGCCGGAAATATCACAAGACAAATTTAGCTTTTAACCCATACTTTACAAGCCTTAACTCACACAGCAACTACCAATACTTTTTAAAAGTCGGATTTGCTTAAAAATATCTTCCAAAAAATGAAAGTTTTTATACCGTAACAAGGCCGAAAGAGCAGACAGCAGCATAATCTTGATTTCCGCGGACGTTTTATGAATCTTCAACTGCAATTATGAACCATTTAACAAAAGTCAAACAAGTTGAATTACTTTTTTACTCATCACTCTGAATATCGCCGGAAATGTGCCTTCCGACATTTCAAACTGATTTTTCCATAACCACCCATTCTTACTAGTTGTTTCCATGCTGTCCACAGAATTAATCCATGTGTATTTGGTTGTCCTAGTTTTAATAGACGAATATTAAGTCGTTCTTGTGTGCACGTAAGATAATCCACTGCACTGTGGAATCAACTTTCGATAAGAAAACGACTTTTTGCAATAGTACGGTTAATTTTTGAACACATATGAACAATTTAATTTTTCATCTCTTGGTGAATAATCAGTGATCCACATCATCATTTATTTTGTAAACCTCATGGAAATAAATAGATCGTGACACATTGTGAATAATATTGAGTTAAAATTATTTACTATTTAGAGAACGGGTGTGCCTCGTACACTTCATCGGTCTTTGATATTCCACATCTTGAGACTTGATTCCACAACATTATGTAAAAAAACTGCTTATCCTCACCCTTGACAAAAGGAAATTTAAGGATTCTAAAATGAATTAGGAAAATTAATCGTTCACACAGATTCACAATATTGTTCATCTCCACGTGAATTGAAGAAGAATTTTCGTTTCATTACAACTGCCCACAGGAAGCGGATGTGGCCCGCTGAAAAGCTGTTGGCTGTGATGTATAGAAAACGGAAGGCTGTAAGAGGAAAAAAATTGCATAATTAGATATTTTGAAAAGGAACGATTCAAGTTTTTATCTATTTAACAAACTGTAAAAATGGCGAGGAACTTGCTTTTGGTGTTTTCGTGGTCAATATTGAGCTTTGTTGAGTCGTCCCTTGATCTCTCTCGTGTTTTGGTCAGACAGTTGAGTTGCTGTGACAGTCAAAGCGTGGACACATTTAGGTCTTAAAATGTTTGCTTTTATTCTGAAGCAGTGGTCGGAAGTTCAAGGCACGATCTTTTAAACAATAACTTTAACGAATTGGTGTTGATATTTATTTAGGTTATAATTCAGTGATTTTTTTCGTCAAGGATATTTTAAAAATCCTCAATTTATTAAACATGGAGTTGTTTGGCAAGGAGTTCAAGAACGCAGTCGGCAAAGGGCCAATAACAGCCAGATTTTCCTGCACTAAGATTCTGAATTGAATAAAAATTTATTATTGATATTGTTAGTATATTATAATAGCATTTCTTTGAAATGAAACTATTTAACCAAATCTCTACTCAAGCTTTATGCGAATGAAAACAAAACGGTGCAGAGTGCCTCGGGGCAAACAACTGTTTATGAGTACACAACTACAATAAGAAATAAGAGTTAATATCGATTTCTGTCCTTAATCTTAAAACATTCAGTTAATTCATACGAATAAGCTAGGTTTTTCGTCTTGAAACAAGCTATGATATTGCATTAAAGTTTTACAATCGATATTGGTAATAGTTCAGTTTTTCTTTGTAAATTTTAGCCTGGAGATTATTTAAACATGTTCTTGATAATACTTTCAAGTTCAGTGCATTAGAAACCGGTATAAATTTGGTATCCACAAACTGTTCAACTGACAAAGAACGATGTGTTCACTTTCATAATTTGGCGCTATGTCAATGTTCAAATGGAGAAGGAAAATTGAAAATCCCAACTGTGATTTTTCAACTGAATTCTTGCGCTATACTGATACGTTTTTTCAAGTTTTATTGTCAGTAAGCTCAATTTTCTTTCTCCGATTTAATTTTCTTCCCCAGCAGAAGAAATTGTATGATGTTTAGCCAACTATATATTATTGCGTGCTTATAGAAGTATGCAAGCAGACAAAGTTAAAAAGCATTTTAAATATTTTGTAATTGATTGAAGAACATGCCTTAATGATATAACACGAGAAAAGAAGAGGAATTTTTGTTCTCGGTTCTATAACATTCTCTTAATTACAAAAACTAATGCTATAAAGATCGCGTATTCAATCTGAACTACACTTTGAAACATGAAAGTCAAATTAATCGTGAAGACACAGTTTCGTGGACTTAATGTCTAATTTTTTAATCTGAAAAGCAATTTAGAGTACATTTGAGCTCTCTAATCAAATACCCGTGTGTCGATTGAGAAAGCGAGCCGCCATGTAATAGATTTTCTGCCCACACATCAGCAGCATTTTCCCCCAATTGAACAGTTTGCTTGTCGGATAGACAATAAATTAGTCAAGTAAAACGCCGCCAGTTAAGTTCTACTCATTGCGGCCTTATGAATTTATAGCTATTATACGTCCGCAATGAGTCAAATTTACAATTTTTCAACAAAGCTCACCGCCATTTTCATTTTAAGGACAAACTCGATCTTTTCATGGATTCAATATTTAGAAAACTAAAGCGTTTACTCTTTAAACAACGAAATTGTCAGAATTTCTTTATTAAGCCTGGAAAAGTCTCGATATTTCTTTATTCTGATCTTTGTTTCGCTTCAGTAAACGTAACACGACAGCTACAGTACTTGAATAGTGTCCACTTCTGTATTATATACATTAGTTTGGTAATCTTTATTTCACAACGCCATAGACTTTGTCTTCGTCCGGTTTTTCTAGTACAACAATATCAACCCTCGAGTTTTGTACATTACTTATAGTCTTCGAACGGATATATTTCTCCAATATTGAACCTAATTTGAGAAAAGGAATTCTTTTGCGTTGTCAGCAGAGTTAAAAGCCTAGAAGTTGAAGTGAGCCAAATGGTTGTATAAACCTCGAACTGCAAAATCGTTTGAGATAAAAACAAGAAACATAACAATGGACCAAAAGTGTAGTACATGGCGACTGTATTAACCAACACAATTCCTGCTATTGAATTGATGAGAACATAGAGTATATCAAAACCGACTTAGCGCATTTCGATATTGATTATCAAAAGCCACAGGGCAGCTGCGTTTGGGATCACTGTTTAGCCGACGGCAGTCACGGTACAGATTTTAAGCGCAAAACCGTTTGCACTGTGCGTGTACGATTCTTTCATATCTATACTTTGCGACAAAAAATGAACTACGAATGTTACTAAATATTATTCACATGCTTTCCTTTCGCATTCAAAACGTGATTTGTCATTAGATAAAAAAACCCGTTTGTTTTATCTGGCCGTTTACTCGGCCATCATCTTTTTGATTTTGGAAGATTCAAGCTTAATCAAAGCTGAATCATCTACTATATTTAACCCCAGTATTGACTGTGGCCTTGCCAACAGCTACTCCATGTTTTTACCAAGCACAGCGCCCACACTAATTGTTGCGTCCGGGTTTTTCTTCCGATAAATGACCAGTGTGAAAAACCAAGGGCACTTTCATGCATAGACTTTGCCCTTTGAATAAATTACGATGCTAAGAAAAAAGCACAAAAAATAGACTATCAAATGAGAAATAACCACGTTTTCTCGTTAGGAAATACAACTGACTCTTATTTCTTTTCTTGTTATCAAAATAGCTTAATTAGTTTGCAAATACATAGATCAGCATTCTATTTTGGCTGCCAGGCGTGTTTCACGTGCGTGTTTCTCTTGCAAATCACAGTTACGTGTAGCCACAAACCAAAATTGATAAACGAGAAACAATTAATCATGCTTCAGCTCTTTTAAGTGACCTTTACTTAGAATACAACAAGAATTGACTATGATAGACATACATAAGGGGTTGTGCAAGATCGCGTGTCCCCACAACATTATCCCATTCAGAAATCTTCAGGTTTAACTGTTTTGTATCACGGATTACCAGAATGGCCTGAAAAAAGTAAAACAAACGGTTTTGTAGAACTTTCTGCTTCAATCTTTCGATGTTCAACTTCTGCATAGTAAACCATAGCGAGAACCGCGAGTAACTCTGCTTTACCACCCAGCATTCCTTGCGTGCGAAGCGTGCTAATCGATTGGAAGAACGACAGTGCAATGTCTTTCAATTCAACTGACGTCTCAATCTCTAAGTGTTTATGACAACTGTGCTTGGAACGTGTCAAAAGGAGGAGGATCAGCAAAATCAACAGCTGTCGTTGTTTAATGCCCGTAAACGAGTCTGAGTTGTAACTTGTTGTAAAAGAGAACAGATCGTGCATTTGAAAATTTATCTCCCTTCACACGTTTGCCCCCTTAACCTTCTGTAGCTTCACGTGACTTTTTTTAACGACAAAAAAAAATTATGAGCACTCTGGGTTTTAATCTTATCTTGATACCACAAGCATTAAATAGTAAAAAAATAAAAACAATGAGTTTAGGTTTTTACTCCACGTGCGATATTTTCCAATATCGGCCCGTGGAGGAGAATTCGGTTACAGTATAAACGCACTGACCTTGAGGACTAAATTATGTAAAAAGGATTTACTGAAAAAATTAGTGTTTATTCTTAGCTTTTATTAACCAAATATTTTATATAAACTGCTACAGAGTCCATTTTACTGATCAAGGCTGGTTTAAGTAATGCACTTATGACACAGACACAGTCCGCTCAGACGCAATACTGTTCAGTATCTCTTTTAGGTTGTGCTGGAAGGACTGATATGACGCAAGTCCTTTTCGACTTCATCTCAATTGGAACTGACACACTTTTGATACTAGAATTCGATTATACAAAGACACGTACCTTCTTTACGTCCGTTTTACGAGACCGTGTCTGGCATGTTCTTAATATTTATTTATTCTCGTTTCTGACTCATAGAGGCACATCCAAATTAGCATAGCTAGTTTAAATAGAATATTGGCGAATAAAAGAGACGCTTTTAATTAACTGGTGTCGAGTTTTGCTGAGGGAGGAAAACCGGAGTACCCGGAGAAAAACTCGTCGAGTCTCAGAAATCTCTGCAGCCCACGTGTGGACCCTAGGATATGATCCGGTGTTATAGATGTGGGAGGCGCGAATAATTACCCCTCCGCCAACCCGACGCCCCAAACAAACCTGATGCTGTTGGTTGCGCAAATGAATAAGTGATACAAACCACAATTTTTTGTTTCAATACTTGCTTTACTAAGGGATAACTGAGTGGCTATAGCTTAGTCTTTTAAGGTTCTTTTTGTGGTCTTGTTTCAATCCACCAAGTACGGACTCATATAATCATAGCCGAATATTATAATCAGTTAAGTCTGAACAATATTCAGTTAGGTTGTGCTATTTTAATGAAGGCGTGCAGAATGAAATAAAAATTTATAAACTAATACAATGAGTAGGCGGCTGTAGTTGCAGTTAATGATGGCGCTATTGTTTTTTTATAGTTTAGTCGGGCAACTGATTTCGATCTACTTCATGTCACTTGAACTGGCCATTTATTCGAAAAGGGTTGATCATGACCAGCTGAAGGTTAGCTGAAATTTTTATTTTGAAACAGGTTTCATAATCAGAATTGTCAGCCGTATAAATCAGTTATATAGTAAAACTACAGTTTATTAAATTAAAATTGAAGTATTGCCCATATTTGCACAATAAAACTTCAAGATTTTCAAACCTAACCAAAAGTGTGATTATATAATGGAATTATATAACCATGGCTTTTTCTTTAGTCATGATTTTCTGTCTTGACTGTCGTAAAACTGACATGTCTTATATTGCTTATACAACGGCAGATGATAAACGAGCTCGTACAAGCACAAGTTTAAGAGCAATTAGTTTCGATCAAATTTATGAGCAATTAGCAACTCAGCTTAATCTTGTTACTCTTGTTTTACAAAACACAAAAGATTTGCTGACCGTGTCCTCAGAATTATTAAGAGTTCCGTGAAACTTCAGTCGTACCAAATGACAAAATCCTATACTATAGACATCAAAACAGTTATAAATCTATTTTGTCTTTAAAGATTGCTGAAAATAACTGAATCAGACATTCGAAAATAGTCAACTAATATCAATGTATGTGACAAACATGGAATGTTTTATTTTACCATTTATTGCAATACCCTACTACAATGGCCGATTTCTATACTCGATTCTCCTTAAAAATCGAAGTCGATCTACTTATCAGAAAGGGGTTTTAGTATTCAATCAAATTTTAAGAATGGCGAATTAAACTTAAAAAAATTTCTGGTATGCCGTATCAAATTTCGTGTTCATTTTTTAATGTCAATTGTCAGAGCGTGGTAAACCATTGTCAGAGCGTGGTAAACCATTAAGTCCGAAACACGAAAAATGACGTATTGGCGTATTCTCCCAACCAAGCCCTAAACCTTCCGTATTAGCAGTAAGGTAGAATTGTGCTTTTCAACTTCTAGTTCTACAGATTTTTTTACTTGATTAAATCCTTGTTTCTCATTACCAGTTATATTGTTTTGTTTCAGTTATGTAAGGAGAAGTTAGATGTTGATAAATTTCTTAGGAATGAAAGAGCTAAAATTACAAATGTTACACTTGATTCACAAATAGTTTGAAGCATATAAAACGCCTTTAGATACATTTATCGTTTATGCCTCCCTTGGCCTTATTCTCCATATTGTCTTGTACTATGCTTATACTAAGACTGCCTTTACCACATTTACCAAGTGTGGTAGTAAGATTTCCTATTGCACTATTTTGTTATTTTCAATTTCAGTTAACCTAACTTTTAAATTAACAAATCGCTGTAGCGTAAATGGTGAACTGATAAATCTCTTACGGACATATACTTATACCAAGCACAATTTATAAACTTTGTATAGTTACTATTTACAGTTACACGCATTCTTTATAAAAACCAGTAAATTTTGCCGAGGCTCATTGTTCTTAATCTTTTGGGCGATTTCAGCCACAGTTTGTTCTTAATTTGTTTCTATTTCTATGAGCGGTTCTTAATGAAGAAAAAACAAAATAAAAGAAGGTATTGGAAAATGAAACGCCTTGCGCCACACGTATCGTACGGCTGACTGATTTAGAGGCGAACTATCTTTATTGTTTGTTGAGCAGTTTTTACAGTGAATCTTATTATGTTTTATGCTATATCACTAAGTTTAGTCAATTTTCTACCGCAAAAACTTTCCTAGTTATCAAGCCTGAGCTTATTCTTAAATTGTTCTTCAATTTTGGCAAATCAAGTTGAGCCTCGTTGTTCTTATAAAGTTGTTCTTATAAAAAAAGCGTATAATTGAGTATAAAAGGCAGCTTAGTAAACGCCCTGACAAGGCAATAGAAAACTGTCGTAGTTTGTAACTGAATTTCAGCAACGAAATCAGTAATAATCTACTTCTCTTTTTTATCTTGGCTGCGATGGATTTGTATTACGAACCTTTTCTTGCCTACTATATATTTGCAAAACTAACTTTCTTCAGTGCCTTTCTTTCCTAACTTGACATTCTATTTACTGTTTTATTTATCATAAAACTAAAGAATCTCTTCGCTGACAAGAAAAGCTAGTTAACTTTCTTAACTGTCCTAACCCGAATCGTGTTGCTGACTCAGCCGAACATTTGTTCGTTCAACTTCTAATTAGACGTGAAGTTGCCATCCAGGACAGTAATTTGATTGACAGCAAATTCTAAATAACCTCACTTAACGCATCACAAATACTTAAAATATTTTGAATAATAAATTGCCTAAAAGCAAAAAAACAGAGATAAGGATATCCCTTTTGTTTGTGACAGTAACTTACAATTCCGCCTTTCTTTTTAGGACGACCGAACTGATTCAGAATTTGTTTTTATTTACAGTATGTTAAAGTAAGACCTTTTTAATTTTTACTTAAACAATATAATTCTGCGTCAATCAGTGTCTGTTTAAGATAAATGAAATATACACGTACCTCTCTTAATAGTTAACCCTTCAACTCTGACACGCAGCCGTCGTACGGAGATTCTGTATTCATAGTTATGTGTGCAATGCTCGAATACCCATTTTGGGTTTTTAAAAATAACTGTGGACAAATCATTTGTGCTTTAATCTGCTTCGTATCCACGGCTTTATAAACGACTGATGAAATGTCTGATTTCATATCTTCTAATCACGAATCCCGCCCCATCACTTTGATCGGTTAGTTAAACAATGTGTGATTTACGTTTTCAAAAAAAGATATATTGCCATTGCTCACATACAAACAAAAAGACTTTTTAAAGACTTGACTTGACTCCAAAAAGACTCAATTTGATTTTTCCTGCAAAAGAATCTTGTTGGGACCACTCCGTGTCTTGAACTAAAATTTGCACAATAATTTCCTTATCATTCATCGCCACGTTTAGTTTGTCTGTTTATATCTTGTCATCCCATTAAAGCACTGATCAGAGTTGATAAAAAACATGCTTCGGAGATGGGATTTAATCCTCGGGTTTTTGTAAAAGTTAATACCAGGCCTCCATTGTTCGAGCGATTCATCTGCCACACACACTGTTTGTATTTATAAGAAAATCCTTTTCAATAAGAAATATTCAATTTTTCATTCTGTTTTGTTAGAAATATCGACCGTTCGAATTTGGGGAAATTTACACAGTCTAAAGAAACTAGTTGATTTGCACGGCACATGCTTTTTGTTTTGTTCTGTTTCTGTAGGAGATGTTTATTTGACCTTCTAATTTATGTAAAAAGTCATTAAATAACACTTTAAAGCCAAACAATAAGTGTATAATTGGCATCGTTCTTTGCACTTAGCGAGGTGACAGCTCAAACCACAGGTGGCAAAACTTAGCAGGAGAAGTGACTTCGCATACTGAGAAGCGATCTATTTCAGTTGATGGTTAATAGTCTTTTCTTTGCTTAGCAGCCAAACCATAACAAGGAGAGAAATTGAAGAATAAGACAAAGTATGGCGGGTTACTACAGTCACATGGCTTCGTATCAGCCATATCCCGGTATGAGCTATCCTTCTCCCAACGTAGACTTCTTCAACCCTATGGTTTCCTCGTCGTGTGGTAAGTACTAACGAGTAATGTATCATGTCGTGTGAGCAGACACCGGACAAAGCCATTTGTTTGTTTTAGACGTTTCAATTTCTCCATATCTTTTTGCAAAGGAAGGTTAAAAACAAGCTGATGGTGGAACTCCAAATCTACGGCATTATTTCTATCGAAACCGAGATTAATGATAGATACGAACTAAATTGAAGACATCATGGCGCCATATGTTTCAAGCAGAAGTATAAATTTTAAAATGGATTCGAACGCACCATCGTTCCAGTGAAAAATCACGAGTTAAACTTAACGTGAAACTGAAAGACCGCTTTAATACTTATATTAATTAATTTTGAGCTTGGGTAAATGGAACCGCAACTGGAGAAGGATTTGCACAAGGGGGAATTCATTCATAATATCCATGACGAGAACATTGGCTCAAATGAGGGCATCGAATAATCAGCGGCCCATAACTTAAGGCAACTATTGTAGGACTAATTGCGCCCTATTTATTTTGTATACATATTATAATTATAATCTTAAGTCTAACGAATCCTAAAACTATCAAAGAAAGGAAGGAAAGACTCGCTTATGGAAGCTAGGAATCGATATGAAATAATAAGGATATCAATTTTTGCCTCCATTGCAAATAATCTTGATGGTAAATGAGCTACAACGGATTTGTTTAAACTGAGCAATTAAAATTCCTCTGTAAAGAAACGTAAAGCACAGCCTGATTACATTCGAACTGATCTTGAACATAGGTTTAAACTACCTCAAATAATTTTGTTTGCATTTATTGTCAGTACTTTGTTTAGCTCAACTTCTGAAGGTCTGTTTCTGGCAAGTATAATTCGACAAAGGAGAAGGTCAGACAATGAAGATTCAAAGACTAACAAGTTTGTTTTAATTGCACAGCTCATCCTGCCCGAAAGCAGAGACGGGAGAGGACAACATTTACCAAAGCGCAGCTAGAAGTGCTAGACGAGTTGTTTGCTAAAACCAAATATCCAGATATCTTTATGAGGGAGGAGGTTGCGCTCAAAATTAATCTCCCTGAATCTAGAGTACAGGTATGTTATCTAAGAAATAATTTATTATCATTCATTTAGTTTGTCAGTATGTATTTACAAATTGGCTTGTTTTTCATCGTACTTCCGTAATGTTGCAAACTTAATTAACATTATATATACTTCATTTTAGGTATAAAACAATCCCATGTTTCCAAGACAGTATGATCTTTTTCTGAACAATCAAAATAGGAAACACACGAACTTTTACAAGCATCTGCTCATACGGCTACAATTTGTTTCATTTGGTATTTTAATCTAAACTAAATATATTTATAAATCTTGGCCTTTAAGAGCAGAGATTCTTCATATGACTACATAAAACAAAGAAATTTGTTTTTTGATGGCCTCTGCTCTCAAACTAGCTTAAATACACAATACAGAAAGAATAAGAAGAGTAAGATGTAAACAGCTTGAATTAACAGAACATATTAAAGTGTGACTTTCTCTACGACATATAAATTTCCCTGGAATGTGTAGACTATATATAGAGTCCTTTCGCTCTCTGTTGACATTATAAATTTCCCAGGCATATGTCGATTTCTAGAAAGAGTACTTCGACTTTTGATGAAGGATAACTTAATGATATTCTACATATCCGCGTGTTTGTACATGTGTAGAAACATGCAGTGTTTCATACTGTGTAGCGCATAATATTATATTTTCTGCTTGTACTTGTAGACTTCTTTTAAATACTATACATCAAACAGAAAGTTGTTGCATTTATTTGAAATAGGAAACATGATTCTTTGAGGCTTTTACCAATGGGAAAAGATTTTAGCATTAAAAATGGAGAAAATAAAGTTAACTTTATTTACCCGTCTGGGGAATCATATGTAGGTTTTGGCTGTTGTAGATTCGGAGAAAAGTCACAGGAAATGCATGTCATCCCAAAGCGGTAGCTTGCTTCCAAACACAGCTGGAAATTGCGATAGAGTATACAGTTTTGTTTCTGGTTCGATAATGGAAGTTTTACTGAAAATCACGAACTTTTTCAGCAAATGTGCATGGTAACAATTGTCTGTCCTTTATTATCTGCTTTTCAGTTGTTATTTATATATTATAAATTGAACCACTAGCTGCGATTAGGCCGGTTAGAATTCGAAAGTCGACCAACCGACGTGTTTATTTCAGTGTATACATAATGAATTGTTAGACACCGTGTATAAGTAAATCCGTTTTCAATCCACAAACTGCCAGAAGAGAATTCAATTTCAAACCCAACCGGTTTCAATTGCATTGATAGACCATACACATGTATGGCTACCTGCCAAACTTTTTCCATAAGAAAGAAAAAGACCAAGAACGAAAAAAAGAAGGAAAAAAGACCTTCAGTTTCTCCTTGTGAGTTAGAAGCTCAAATAAATGTCATCTTAATCTTAAAAAACCGAAATATTGAATAAAATATTTTAAACGTATTTTATTACTGCATTTTATGTTGATGCTCAGTTGAATGCTGCATTTTTACTTACCGTCCTGTACCCTTTCTCTATGGACGTGTATCGCCTGATGTTTGTTTAGTTTCTGTTTTGAAATTTTCTCATCGGAATACCTTATTTTTGGCTGATTTGACTGTTAATAGCTACTGGCGTTTTAGTTATTAATCGAATGTTTAATTTTGCTTTCTTAATTGATTACAAAGTTGTACCAATCACCAAAATATGAACCAAATCTGTAATCTCAGCTGTGCCATCTCCTGCATGGTTTTCTCGTGGACAGCTTTTTGAATAACTTTTCAATTTGTTTTATTGCTAAAATATAAATGTTATAAATTTTTGTTAAACCTTAACACAAACGTTTTCGACTCAATCAAATTAGCGGGAAAACAACGCATTTATATATCTAAAGTTGTGGTTGATTATGTAATTCTCGAGGGAAAGGGAAGCTTGAACTTGCTTGGAATTTAGCGTAGTCATTTAGATGGCATAATCTTTAATACATGCCGTAATAGCGTACCAGTTTTGGTTCATATTTTGGTCATTGGTACAACTTAATTCTCTTTTAAGAATTGTGTAATCAATATGCTTTCAGTTTTGCTTGTGTGGAGGTTTTATGATGGTTGCAAGTAGCCGCTTAAATAATGTGTTAATCAGTCCGTACCTCCTCATACAGTTTGTTATTTATCTTTTTTAAGAAAATAACTGCAAATAATTCAACAGTAATATCTCTTTTCTCCTTAAACAATAAAACGTTTGGAGTAGCGCTTTTTCTGCATCACTTTTTGTTCAGGCTGAGCAATCCTTTACTTTGTGAAATTAGATTATGTTCTTGTCCCTGTGTCTCACTCAGTGTTGCTTAAGTTCTTTTTGTTCTTGTCTTTATTCCTGTGTTTGCACTTGCCCTTACCCTTGCTCTCATTCTTATTCTTGCTCTTGTCCTTGCCTTTGCTTTTGTCCTTGTCTTTGTTCTTGCTTTTGTTCTTGTTCTTGTCCCTGGTTCTTGTTCTTGTTCTTGTCCTTGTTCTTATTTTATTCTTGTTCTTCAGTCTTGTTCTTGTTCTTATTCTTGTTCTTACTCTTGCTTTTGCTTTTGCTTTTGTTCTTGTTCTTGCTCTTGCTTTTGTTCTTGCTTTTGCTCTTGCTGTTGTTCTTGTTCTTGTTCTAGGTCTTGCTGTAGCTCTTGTTCTTGCTTATTCACATTTATTTTTCTTGTTTTTTCTTTCTTTTTACCACAAATCTTATATAATTTAATCGGTTTTCTGCATTTAAATAAGCCAGTACAAGAAAAAGACATGCTACTGAATTACCAACAAGGATTATACAAAATAGGTTTTTTCTCCATAAACTGAAAGCACTTGAAAACCACCGATTGCAATTTAACGTCATGTATCTTAAATAGGGATGGGAAACCCTAGAGTTCTCGCCTGTGATGTTTTGTTACCAAGCTGGTTTACACTTAAATTATTCGCAAGGAAGCTATCAAACGCACACGAAGAAACGAGAACTTTGTCAGAGAGTAAGCATTTGCATTAAAATTGTTTTTGAAAACGGGTTGAAGAAAATCAATTAATTCTAGCCACAAAGGTTACTCACCGAGCAGCGTTTGGTTTGTTTCTTCCATCGGTATAAGTCACTGAGTTTCGGCGCCTCATTCCGGCATTTGAATGGGAGTTATGTTATAAATAAGAAAGATAAGGGGAAGGAAAAGTACAACGGATGAAAATGGTGAAATGAAATGCCATTTAACTAAACTTTATTTTCTGTCATGTCTTATTTTCAGTTTGGAAAACCACCAATTGATTAAAGGAAACTCTTCCGAGGCGACCTATTGCCCAGTTATGTTCATAATTCTGGTATAAGTTTGAAAATAGCCCTCGTGCATGACAAGTAAATTTTTTGCAGAATTTGTACGTTTTCTATGTGCTTTGCTTTATTGGTACTGTACGCTTTGTACAAAACGTTTTGCGCTATTTATGCCTTTAAGACTTTAAGGCATCACTAAGTATCCATGCAGAAAACAGAGATTAATATTGTTGTAATAATATAGCTGTTTGTGACTGTTTTCCTTGCAACTAAATATTCTTTTTTTCACCTTCAAACTGAAAGTTTCTTCCTGTCATGCTCAGAATACTTCAGTAACATTCTGAATAAACACTTGAGATATATTATATGGACAATCAATATGCGGTTTTGCTGTCCAGTCTGAATAGAAACGGAGACAATTTTGTTTCCGGTGTGAGGAAGATAAGAAGTAACTCACTCTGATGGCAACTTTAAAACTAACGAGGAATTTTTACAACTTAAGAGAAAAGTTAAAGTAAACTTCTGCCTTAAAATACACCATGCACAACACCTCTTTGCACGTTAAAAAATGTGAACTCTCTTGAGGCTGATTTGCGAGTTCATTTGAACTCGTTAATTTTCAATCTAAACTAACGACAATTTTCCATAGCATAATAAAATGCTACCAGCAGAGCTCTCGTTGTAGATAAACGTTTGTTATTAAAATGAGAACACTGTTTTTTTCTGAGGGATCATTTTTCTGGTGTTTTCGTTGAGGTGTCATAGTATTGTAGTATCAAACATTTTACTTTCGAACTGAATAAATCTCTGTTGTTCTTTCTTTGTTTCACTTTGGACAGGTCAATACACTTACTGATATGACTCTCCAACATACAAAGATAAATACATAAAACCTATAAACATATAAAGGTAATTTTAATCAAGTCTTAAAAGACTTGGCTATATTCTAAATTTAACAGAATTTCATGAAATGAGGTACTTCGAGTGTTTATTCGTAATTTGGGTTGTAACGACCTTTTGACGTTCATGCTTGTAGATGTATCTGCAATTGTACTAATTTGTCTGCCTGTGGCAAAATATTGTTTTTGTTGGTTTACTTTTCAAACTCCAATCTCCAAAATGTAGAGCTTAAAACAGCAAGTGCAATGAAATATTTTACAAATCAGTCTACTGCATGCTAAATTTATAGGTCACAAGTTGAAGTCACGGATCACTTTTCTGAGCACATTTTCCCGTAACTTATGTATCCATTTAAAGAAGTTAAAGGTTTTTGTTATTCTAGCGTTTGAACAAGCTTCCTTTAAAAGACAAATGTGTGGTTATTGAGGTCTGGTTTCTAACCTTGACTGGCTTTATTATTATTAAAATTGCTTGGACAGGAAGAATTATCTCAGGTTATAATCGCTTAATTGTTACTTTACTATGTAAAATTATAGTAATTGGCTAATTCATTGGCTTTAGTCAGGCTTTGTTAGTGAGGAAAAACATTTATTGGCTTTAGTCAGGCTTTGTAAGTGAAGAGAAACATCTGTCTTTGGCTCGTTTGATTCCAACAGTATCACACGTGATGTAATCCTATCGCTCTTTAACATGTAAAGACGCTGACTGTAAACCTGTATACATTTTATAAAGTATATATTTTATTTTAGAAGTTATAATTACTAATACAAGGAAAAACTTTTAGTTGAAACAGCAATATTAATATTGGCTTCCGTAAAATCAGTTTTTGGGTCAACACTGCATACTATTTCTATCGACTGATATTAATCGACTCTGAAACATCGAATATCTTCTTGTAAAGTCTGCAGAGAAAAAGAAGAAACGATTTAAGCAAAGCAAGAACCTTAGAGGGGTACACAAATTAACGAGCTTAAAAATCACTATCATATAATAATTGCACAAAGGCATTTTGTTTGAAGATGGTTTCGGGTTTCCTCCGTTTGACTGAGTAAACAAATTGCTCGCAGTGCTCTCGGTGGGGTAAGCAAACACGCAGGCACTGGAGAGAAATTACGGTGAATCACTGTGAAGAGGGACTGTGAACATAAAATGAACTTCCTCCGAAAATATCATTCTTCCCAAACAACCAAGAGAATCCTCTAAACCGAAGCTTTCGGCCATTCTCAGATTTTCATTTTCATTTGCTGAAAATGGCAGAGCGACCAAAGTTGCTTTCCAGGAAAATTAATCATTATCCTATGTAGTTTTGCTCTCACCCAATTTGTTTTGTTAAAGAAACTTCGTGCTCCACGTTTACCATATTCTGTTCAGATGGAACAGCGGGAATGTCCTATCAGTGCGTGGAACTGACAACACAAGTCAGTTTACCATACACCCGGGGTGGGACGAATGCGGAAGGATAGACTGGGGAGAAGTAAATAATTAGTTTAGGTGTGGGGGTGGGAGGATCCTTCA
>JAOCNB020113751.1:0-10000 GCA_026546465.2 Palythoa caribaeorum | reverse complement strand
TTACTATTACTATCACTATTACTGTTACTGTTAGTGTTACTGGGGCGGCCTCAGCCGCGCTGCATGCATTAAAGACCAGTCATCACGATTTACCGTGCACACGGCAAGGTCGGCAGTGCACATAACATGAAACAAACCTGGAACACTGGAACATTTAATGAAATGTTGCCAAGTTTTCTAACAAGTCCAAATACGACAAACTGTGCTTTAGAGAACAGATGTTTCCTCCATGACAAACTAAAAATATCATCTAAATGGCGAGTGTGTGGCGCATGTCTCCAGATAGTATAAACTTACTAATTGTAACTTTGTCATTTTCTCCAAGCATGATGTTGTTGGGTGTGAGGTCTCTGTGAATAATGTGCTTCTCCTTGTGAATATAGCGTAAGCCTAACACGAGCTACAGACAAAACCAGATGAAGTACGTGTTAAAATCCACTTTTCTGAGGAGGTATTCTTTTGATCAGCTTAAATATGCGGGGTATACTGTCGATTGCAGCTACCCTTCCACACGAGTGACAAAAACATGTTCTGCCGGCCAATCAAAGTTTAAAGTTTAGCCGAAATGTCTACAACGCTTTGGCGCAAGTTGACCAAATAATCGTAAAATTGTAAAAGATCACGGTCGATATTGGACAAAAATTCCTCCACGACTTCCTATCATCCATCATTCAAACTGCGAAACACAAAGTTTTGCTTCCTTTGATTAAAGTGGCGCCATAACGTTCCCGACTTGTTCGGTTAAACTTTGAAGTTTGATTGTCCACACTATGAACTTTGATTGGCCGACAGAACATGTTTTTGTCACGTCTGTGGAAGGGTAGCTGCAATCGACGGTATCTACTTAACTTCCCCTGAACACTTTGCAAGTGAAGATTTAAGCTCCAAGCACGAGAAAGGAAAAGGTGAGTAATTCTCTTAGATAGTACCCACACTTTGAAAATATACAGCTTTGGAGAATTAGAGAATTCCATACAACATTTTATCTGATCAGTACCTTATTTCTCATTACCAAATGTATTGATTAGTATGAGTAATGTAAGGAGAAGTGAAATGCTGATAAACCGTCAAGGGCGAACAAAGCCCTTTTCCACTGTTAATGCTGATTGTAGCTTTTAGAAACACACCGAAAAATTGTGCCCATTGTTTTCAACTTTGACTGGGAGAAAAAAAAGAAAAATTCAGTACTATTCCACAAAAGCTTGTGTTACGAAATCTGGCTTGTACTATAAATAGGCCACCATAGGCCATTTTTCAATAGAGTCTACATTCCATGTTGATGTTATGTTATAATAGAAAAAAAATTATTAACACCACCTCCTCCCAACCCAAGGTATGAAGTATGAAATGGCAATCACTCTGAAACGTATCAAATAAAGCTACCATTCATATGGCACATACCTGTATGAAGATATGCCACAACCTGTCTTCACCAAAGCAAGCTTTCTTCTCTATGAGCGAGTTAAAATGTTCCCCAAGGGGAGCTCCTTCCACTAGCTCCATGATGACATAAAGCTTGTCCTCTGTTAACACAAAGTGACCAGTTTCAATGATTGGAAAACTTTTAATCTTAAATAGTAAACCCTTATTTAGACATTTTACAATAAAAACATACGGAGAGATTTGACGTTTCGACGTCTCGATGGACGTCATTCTCAAAATGAATTTATTAAATCAGAGTTTTAATAATAATTACAAGAAAGTGTCCAGAGGAAATTCATGCTTGAATAGAGTTGAACTGTTCTTACAGAGTTTAACTGCTTGTTTTCATTATTGATGACATAAAGACCCTCGCAGGTACAGAGTCTGATTGTTTATTGAGTGATGGCTTTATCTTGCGTATAAGCAACATCTCGTAAATTAAGCAATCGAACTTTGAACCACACTTCTTCAGAATATGAAAACAATCACAAAAGTCAACAGAATTGTCATTGTGCTCTTTGGAGTGTTTACCGACGGTTGACAATCTGTGTTCCTCTATGCATTGGTGTAAATGTCGTTTGGTATAACTGACATAGTCTGTATCACACAGACCACATTGAAAATGATAACCTTTTAATAGTTTATTTACAATCCCTCGGAAGTCAGGTTGATGGAGTGGTCAACATTCGTGCCCCTAACCTTTACGACTTGGGATCGACTCCTGGACTCTGCATATGAGGTAAGATTTGCCGATCTAAATGTGACCCTGAGGATTTTACCCTGGGTACTCCAGTTTTCCTCCCTCAGTATAGTCAACACGTGCTAACTATATCTGCTAAGTGGATGTGTTGGCGCAGTGGTAAGATCTCTGTCTCCCAATCTTGAGGTCCCCGGTTTGATCCCCAGGTTGAATATTTGGGTGACCTTCTTTCCCGCTAAAGTTCACTCGACTTTCCATCCTTCCGGGGTTGGTAAAATGAGTACCAGCATACATGGACCGCTTAGAAGTGGCAACTATATATACTTCCGGTCTGCTGGGAGTAAATGATCATTGTAAAGTGCCTTTGAGCATATCCATATGGAAAAGGCGCTATATAAATGCACTACTCAGACTACTTTACTTTTTACTATATAAATTCATTTACGAGCCTAAGTAGCCCATTGGAGCAGGTTCTTATCTCTGGTTTCTGTAGTGTTAAGCGGATAAGAGTCTTTGACTCCACCTGAACGGGGCACAAATCCATTGTAGGTTAGCCCCAGGCATAAGCTGATACTCATTTTACTGACCTCGGAAGTATGGAAAGCTAAGTCAACTTTGGCGGAGAGAAGGTCACACAAATGTTCAATACTCGGCTTAGCTGGGGTTTGAATCCAGGACCTTGTGGTTAGAAGGCACATATCTTACCCTGCGCCAACCACGGTGCCGTCAACTACATCTAGTCTTGGAGATATTGCTCGGAAGGGACTATGTGTCCCACTCAATTAGGACTTTAAGAAATTACACTGGCATGCCAACGTCCTCAACTCAGAAGAAATATATTTTTGATTTGCTCTATACTTCTTTCGGCAGTTCATTAGGATTTCGTTGTCTCTGCCTTAAGCTTTATAAACAGAAAAATAGTAAAAGTTTCTCCTTGAGGGTAAAAACTACTGATAAAATTTTGTTATCACATCCTTATGGTCCAATAACCTTGATTGCTTAGTCTGTTGGCGAAAATATTTTGCCCTCGGTCTGTACCTCCAGCAAAATATTCTCCTGAACAGACCCTCGCACTCAGTTATTAAGATGTTTTTAATTACCCCCAAATGATATATTAACTGCGTTTCCGTGCTGCGGCTGACGTTAAATACTCCAAATATTTTTTTACCAAGCTTTCTCGAACTGGTGAAGTTTCCTAAACTAATTAACCTTTAAGTGGAGTTATATTGTGGCTGGGGTACTCACTCTCCCCAAATGCCTTGTAGTAGCGAACTACGTTTGGGTGTCTCATCTGGTGGAGTTTTCTACACTAATTAACCTTTAAGTGGAGTTATATTACGGCTGGGGTACTTACTCTCCTCAAATGCCTTGTAGTAGCGAACTACGTTTGGGTGCCTCATCTGGTGGAAGGAAAACGTGAATTAACAAGCTTTTACATTACTTGAGTCCAACAGCCAATCAGATCACAACAAAACTAAACAATCAGTGATCACGAGACTATATTAGTATTCAACTGACACTGACACAATTCCTCACTTGGCTGGGATGATGACCTCAGTACAGATTGTGGAAACGTCAATCACCACTATGGACCACAGTCCTTCTCAGGACTACACTAACCCAAAAGATCCCACAATTACCCCTGATTTCAAACCATTTACTGTTTTAAGCTTGACATTTATTTCCACGTTATTGTTAAAAGTTAGTTCAGAAAACTATAGTTAGTTAAGAAAATATATATGATCAATGTTGGAGAAATAGATAAAGGAATGATAGAACCCTAAAACTTTGGTACAGCCACAATACGGTGAAATTAACACATCAAATAGTACACTGGAAAGGGCCATAACATGGCATGGGGGAGTTGTACAAGGACTAAGGTTGATTGATTATCCAGCATATCTCAATGCTCTCTTACCTGCTCTTTCATAATTGTGCATTCATTTACGATCTCCCCAACACTTTTTCCTCTTTCTTTGGCGGTCTTTCCGAGTATTTGACTGTGAATGGATATCTACAATACAATTGTTTCCATGTTAGGGTGTGTTTATATGATACTCCATTTAGGGAGTCAGGTTGGCATAGCGGTCATCACTCGTGCCTCTCACCTCTACGACCCGGGTTCGACTCCCGGTCTCCGCATGTGAGCTGAGATTTGCCAATCTCAACCTGACTCTGAGGGTTTTTCTCTGGGTACTCCGGTTTTCCTCCCTCAGCAAAAATCGACTCCCAGTTCATTCCATCTGGCTGTGGTGCTGTGCTCGGAGGTCGTGTATGGGCCGTAAAGCGGCTGCAATTGTGTAAGTGTTTGTAACCCTTGTATGTGTGTGATGAGTGCGCCTTTAAAATGCTTATGGTCCGACTTCGTTGAGCCGCGTCCTCGTAATTCAGCCCCTGGCTGCAAGGAGGGCGATTAGCAAGGCCTATTTATATGATTTTATTTATTTACAAGATTGAGTTTCGATCCGGATCAACTGGGGTTCATTCTACATTTGCATGGTGGATTCGAAACGGTTTGAAGGGAGGCAGCAGGGCTCTGTGGTCAGACGACTGGATTTGAATGCAATTGAGTCAGGTTCAAATCCAGTGCTGACCACTGATTAAATTTGTTTTCGGGTAAATCCCAGAGTGAAATCCACCCTGCTTTGTAAATAGCCAACTGGTCTGCCTCCTGCCAGTTGGGATTCTTAATTATATTGTAGTTTATGTTATGCTTGAAGGTACTCGCTTTTTCTGAGATAGACCAGTTTCGAATTCTCAGTTGCCGTTGATTACAATGGCAACAGATTCAATTTGTGTAAACTCAGCCCCGTTTTGGTTTTGGTTTTGAATATTCAAATATACTAGTGAGAGAGAGCGAGAAGTCACACTTCCAACAATAAACACAATTGTAAATAGTGTAAAACTACATTGGCATTTAGGAATATTTAACTTCATGTTGAGGCTAAGGCTGTACAAATGAATCCGTTGTCATAGGAAGTCAGCGGTAACTTAGAATTGGAAACTGATCTATTGTCTAGAAACACGCACGAGGGTGTTTTATCCCTTAATAGAGTTAATTCGAAACGATTTATTTTGAACATTTCTACAGTTTCAAATTCTCACTCTAGATTTCATTCCCTGCAATTCTATTACCAGCTCTACATCAAATAACACCAACTTTCAAATGGCGACGCACGGAAAATTTAAACTGTAGTTTGGAGTACAAAGACTAGTCAAAATGAAACCCTACTTACATGGTAAAATATTAGCGAATCGGTTCTTCAACGTGTTGTAGTTTTGAGTAGCACTTTTAAAAACTAATGGATTTTTCTGTTCATGTGTGAGTCGTAGGAACTCCTTTTCCATGAATGTCAAACCGGTTTCTGCATCAACACGCCTGAGTTCCCGGATGCGAATCAACAAATCATTTGCGTGCACCTCTGTGATTCCGCACGTGATGGCTTCGAGTAATGCGTCGTGAATGAACACGTACTGGGCCTTAAAATAAACAGAAATTTTTGTTTTGCTTGTAAAATGTTCCTATTAAAACTAGGGTTTAGGTACAAGAAGAAACAACCAACAGAAAAAAGACCAGTTGTTTATTTATAGGGCCCCTATCTATCGGGATCGTTGCCTTAACCACTGTATCACGACATTTTCAAAATTATAATTTGTCATCATGCACTGCAACCAGCTTTGTGTGCAGGGCAGTCAGGATAGCGGAGTTGTTAGTACTCACACCTCAGGTTTCACCTGTAAGTGGGAGATTTGGCTTATCTTTACCTGACTCCCAGGCTTTTCTCCCTCCTGATAATAATAGGGACTTTAAGAAGCTGCGACGGCAACGCCAACGGCTCAGAAAAAAAAATATTTCTGATTTGCTCTATACTTCTTTCTGCGAGTCATTAGGATTTTGTTTTCTCCGACTTCAGCTTTGTGGACAGAAAAAGAGTAAAAGTTACTCCTTGAAGATAAACAAACACTGAGAACATTTTTGTTATCATGTCCTCGTCGTCCCAAGAACTTCAAAATAGGTCTTTTCACGTTCTGTTTCTAGCGACAACAACGTGCAGGTGCTCAGGTCGATGCAATCCAACGTGCAGTTATTGTGTTTACTAATGTTCTTTGCCGTCGCCGTTGCCGTCGCCGTCGCCGTCCTCATATCTTAAACTCCCTAATGTCTTTACACCGAGATCTGAGCCGTATCCTAATCAATATGGGTATTGCTAAACAAACTGGAGACGTAAATAAAGTTCCTTTCCTACCCTCATTAGTAAATCAATTTCTGTATAGACCATAGTCTTCCTCCCTCCGGCCTAACCATCACCTAACTACTTCAGAATAACAACTGCCTCTTTCTGAACCACTTCCGACCCAACTCATGATAGAACCAAACTATATATATACTTGTTCTACTGCTTACCTAATAGGGGTTCATACTCTTTCGAATTATTGAAATTCCATGACTTTTTCTATCATCTTTCACAATATTTCATGACCTTGCATTGTTCATTTCTTTGATAAAATACCTCAGAAGAACTCCTAATTACTCTTTTCCTGCTAAGTTTACCAAGATAGAGGAACAGAACAGCTGTTATTTGAGATATTTGTGCAAACGAACGAGGTCTTTTAATTCTTTATGTTATTTTTCTACAATCGTATCTAAATTGAACCGATTTTTCATGACTCTAATCGAAATTCCATGATTTTCAAGGCCTGGAAAATGAAATTCTAAAATTCCATGACTTTCCAGGTTTTTTATGACCCGTACGAAACCTGCTAATCACAATATTCACCTCTGCTTGGCCTGTCACCCATACCATCATAACACCAACTCCTCTCTGGACCACTGTCCTCTATAGAATACCACGCTTTTAAGAATAGGCGCCATTCTAAGTTTGTTTCACGTGCCATAATTTTTACATTTTCAAAGTCAATGCTACGTTTAGTAGTACAAGTGTACTGCGAAATTTTCGAAGCATTATTATTTTTCTGACCGATCCCTGGTGTTCTGTTTTTCTTGTGTTTAATGATATAGCAGTTTGTTTCCTAGGCCAAAAGACAGATACGAGAAAGAGCAAACACGGAACGTTGTTAATAAAATCAGCTGCCAAGAATGCAATTTTACGTATTACGTACATAATCATGCGACCATCTCTGTCTGGAACTTCAACAACCCATAACTGGACCATTTCCCACCCACATAATCATGAGACCCATCTCTGTCTGGGCCTTCAACCACCCATAACGGGACCATTTCCCACCCACACAATCATGAGACCCATCTCTGTCTGGACCCTCAACCACCCATCACAGGACCATTTCCCACCCAGATAATTATAAGACCCACCTCTGTCTGCACCATCAAATTTCTCTTCGTCCTCATCTGACGAACAAAGCCAAAAACGTCGACTGTATCTTCTTTCAGGATACTTTGCAATAAGCTGTCTATTGCAATGAATGTACCTGTCCGCCCTACACCGGCACTGAAAGTGATTATTATTTACAACAGAAATCAACATTGTAGTAAAAGATCTTTGTAATAACATTTCACGTGAACATCTGTAGAACAATATTAATCTGGGCAAGTTCAAAGTCTGGTGCCAAATGATAAAAAGCATAGCTATCTAACGCTCACAGGTTTTAATAGGAATGCACTGAACAGAAATGTGAGCAGTTTGATTTGTATCTAAAGAGATGTGAAGTCACAGAAACACTAGGTTTCAATTAAGAATATAACTTGTTTTCCGTGCCCTCATAGCCTGGTGAAAACCGAGGCAAGCGTTGGGGAGAATTCGAGAGCAGCATCGAACATCACCCACTATAACAAGACATCCTACATTACCCATTTCACTTACTGCCACTAAAAACCCTCCTTGGATCATCACTCACTCACCTCAACATGACACCCACCTTGACAGCGACCATCAACCACCACACTAAGACATCCTACATTACCCATTTCTCTTACTCTCCTTGGATCATCACCCATTCATTAGTTCACTTTAACTTTTGCTACTGACCCAGCTTACTTGATTGTAACACAGCTTCGATAACATCCTTTGCAGTCTCGACATTTTATAATTCGTTTTTAATTAGAAAATTATTAGTCTAGTATAAGATTACCATTTTACTATTGGGTATTATTATGGATTGGGGCATACATATTCTTATATCAATATAATACAATTGCATTTTTCTCCCAGGCCAAGGTGAAATTTGGAGCCTCACTCTGTTGTGTGAACCTCACTATATATTTCGTTTTTTCCTCAATTTCATTGTTTTTTTATTTTTATTTCAAGTGATATGTATATATTATATATATTGCATTTTTTTAAAATAACGGCGGCGTAGTTGGCGCAGTGGTAAGATCTCTGCCTTCTAACCACAAGGTCACAGGTTCATACCCCGGCTTAGCCAAGGGCTGAATATTTGTGTGACCTTCTTTTCCGCCAAAATTGATTCAGCTTTCCATCCTCCCGAGGTCGGTAAAATGAGTACCAGCTTCTGCTGGGGGCTGATGTGCGTCGGATTCGTGTTCCGTCCAGGGAGAGTCAATGGCTCTCATCCGCTTAACACTACAGATCCCGAATATAATCACCGGCTCCAATGGGTCACTTGCGGGCTCGTAAAAGGATTTAAGGCTGGTTTTCGTATGTCGGGAAATCCCAGACGATCGGGAATTTTACTTTTTGCCGACCATCCCAGATTTTGCCGATATATCGGATGATTGCCAGAAGTCTGTTCCAGATTTCATGTTTATTTTTGATAGGGGGACTGGAGCCCAGCATTTCAGAGGAATGGTAATGAGCGAAATCCACCGCCGACGTCCCCGACGGTACAAATTTGAGTTTTCATTTGTCGGGAATGATCGCCGACCATCGCAGAAATCTGGGATGCGTCGGGAAAATAGAAACGCTCCCGATTCTCCAGATTTGTCCCCGTCCGTCCCAGATGATCGGGGATATCTACGATTTCGAGTTTTCATTAGTCGGCAAAATCTGGGACAGTCGGGAAACAGTGAAAACCCCGATCGTCTGGGATTTTCCCTACATATGAAAACCAGGCTTAATCCTTTGAAACTTTCTAATGACACTGAATGTTTACACAGCGTCCATATAGGTTTTTATGGCATCCCAAGCTAGTAGTTAGTCTACTATTAAAATTTTCCCATATAAAGTCCAGGTATGACGTCGCAGCCCAGTCCCCCGAAACGCGGTCATGAACCAAAATGGCCGAAAATTTTACGAGTTTGAACACATTTAGCAAAAGAACTATTTGACCAAAATCAAAAGATTTTTCGTGGAAGTACTTCAAATTATATGTTAAATGAATGATTTGTGTTAGTGGCACTTTGATGGAATATCTTTTGAAACAAAATGGCGGATCTTGCAAAGATACCAATATTTCAATTCTTTTACGCAGTTTTACATGTCCATGTACAGGTATGTTACATAGAACTCTCTTTTCAAATAATTTTGCATGATTGATTTTTAAATTTATGTCCAGATTTGACATTTTTCTTTACGGAGGATGCAAAATAACAAATTTTGATTTGTCTGTATGAAGGTTACTGAACACCTTGAGCGTTTTTTATAGTTTTCGTACGATATCTCGCTTGATATTTATTACAGACCCATAAACGTCTATATCACTGGAAAGCTTATAAAATTCTGTAAATTAATATTTCAATTATATTGATATATTTGTTATCGTTATAGGAAGAACTGAAGCTCTAAATTCCGGCGATTCAATTTTTTCCCTTTATGAAGTCAACAGTAGCTCAGATCTTAGCTTTCACTAGTGTTAGTCACCTTGTTAAGAGGGTCTCAATGGGGGGATAGCTTTCACGGCTAACGGTTAAAAAATTCGCATTTTCACGGCTAACGGTTAATT
>JAOCNB020113715.1:0-11137 GCA_026546465.2 Palythoa caribaeorum | reverse complement strand
CCCTGAAAAAAAACCCTAAAGTTGCAAAGTGTGCACGTGTGATATACGAATTTCGTTTCGTTTTGTCCTTCTTTGACTTGCCCTTCAAATAGTTTTTGTTTTCCTAGCGAAAGATTACGGCTCCTAGGTAGCTCAACCAGTTGTTAATGGCCTGAGAGTACTGAGAAATAACCCCGAAGAAAATTACAGAAGATTCCCTCATGGAACCGGCTTAGTTAATTAACTAACCAACTAACGACTTAAATCTCGCATTTCTCGCTTTTTTCTGATCCAAAATGGGGACTCCAAGGAATTTTGAGGGAACATGGGAACATGTTACCCTTTGAAAAATGCAGAAGCAATAATATTAATAATTACTAAGATGGTCTACATAGACATAGTTGAACATAAATAATAGGCAAAACGGGACAACAGAACCCCAAAACAAGCGTTTAGAAACGTTCACCAGTAATAAAACGACAATGATAATGTACAAAATGACGCTTTTCATGTTTCATATATTTTACCACTTATTCTGTTGCAGTTTTGGTTGATAATCGCAGCCTGAACATCTACCAAGAATCAAAGGTCACGTGTTTTCAACCAGCCCTTATATGGTTATCACAGGTGGCCTGAAGTTACGCTACATGTCTGTACATGTAATATATGAAATAATTAATATTTGTAAACCGAAGTGCAAATAAATGTATTGTTGTTGTTGTTGAAAAGGAGCTAGCTCGAGCAGACAGACATTTTTTAATCACCAGAGATATTACTAAATGAAGTGTTTCAGGAATAACGTTTTCTCTCATTCTCTTCGAGTTTTTGGTCGGAAATGATTACAGAGCAATTGTTGGCACCTACTGATTTTGTCTCTGAAACAATATCAACGCTTTAGAAGGCAGATATTGTCTGATATCTGCTATTTCTAAACACAAGTTCAATTATCTATCTGGGATATACTAATCACCTCAGTGAAGGAGTTCTATTATTATAATGGACGCCTGACACTGATCGTTTTAACAACTGATCATCAGTGACAAAAAGAAAATCAACTCGTATTTTTAGCTGAACTTGACATCGGGCCGGGCTTATCAATGAATGGTAATGGAGAGGTGGGGCCAGCTGAAAGTAAAAAAAAAAACTTCTTATCCGCGTGAAGAACACTAACCGCGCTGTCCTCCAAGCACACGAGTATCTTGCAACGTGTTCCTGTGAAAAGACATTACCCCTAACCAAACTGAAATGATTGAATTAGCTCACTTATTCAGTTGATCATTGGCATAAGACTGACGTCCTTCCCCTTTCACCCTGAAGCTCCTTTTCTTTTTGATATTTCTTTTCAAGTTTAAACGTTGCTTCAGTGTAGTTGTTGATATAGTGTTGTTTCGTCTTTGTCCTTTTCGATTTTTTTCCTAATTTCAAAAGATAAATTGTACGTGGGTGGCCGACGGTGTAAATAGCTGGGCGTTACCCTGTTCCGGTAATTTCTGTTCTTGATCTCAGCATGTAGGTAAACCCATCTTTCAATCCGATATGAACTCCTACACAAATTGTCATGAAAATATTTGTGTTTGTCAAAGAAATTTCAAATTTTTAAACTCAAAACCCAATCTGTACTTGTATGCACAAAAATTTAATCACAAGTTTTGTTGTGTCGTTAAAATCACGTTAAACTTAAGTTTTGCAACAAATCTTTTTTCAAGTTTTTTATATTTGGAGAATTAGCACAAATTTTTATTGCATGTAGATCTCTATCCCAGTCCCAGCTGAGCCGTCATGACAAAGCCTCGACCAGGGCAGAGGGCCAAGTTCCTTGCACAATAACTACATGTGAAAGAAGACCAAACTGATTGTGGAATTTTCTTTATCATTTGCAAGCAAGGAATCGTAAGACAAAGGCAAAGGTGCATAACGAGATCTAAACAACTGAGACACGAACAATAAGAGCTAATATATTCTAAAATTCTGCTGCGTCGCAATTGCACAATCAGATAGTTCCACCCTTACCACTCAGTTACGTAATGTATCAAAAACGACCACGAGTGTGATCACCCGTTTCAAACACTGGGAAAATAATGAAGTTCCAAGGCGCGGTGCTCTGACGGGTGGACTGTATTGTTTTCGCAGTGTTTGGAGCGTGTAATCAAACACGAAATGCGAATTTTTTACATGACTTCTCAATCGGGCATAAAAAATTTGGAATCAACAAACACGCAAACAAGTTAATGTGTGATAAGTGTTAGTGGAATGCAATGCCATTATTTACGAGAAAATTATTCATATCGGGCCGGGATTTGATGATTTTGAATTCAAACGGTTTTTTCGACGTCATGCATGGAAGAAAGAGCGCAGTTTCGAAATCCAAAAACTTTGGAAGAAAAAGCAAATTGGTTGAAGAAGCAAATTGGTTGAAGAAGAAGCAAATTGGTTGAAGAAGAAGCAAATTGGTTGAAGAAGCAAATTGGTTAACAAAGCACATCCTGTATCAGAATGGAAGTTGTCCAGAAAAATAAATGCTCCCTTTTTGGACCTCGCGAAGAAAAGTGTGACGGGAGTATGCACGGAATTGCAAGATTAGCCTCGACTTTACTGCCGGGCTAAGCAAGTTCGTGATGGAAGTTGCAAATCAAAATGGCGAGCGATATCCTCAAAAGTTTGTTATGGAATTCGTGATGGACTTGTGCGCATTATCAGACGCTAGCCAGTGGCAGAGAAAAACGTAACAGACTCTGGCGATAAATAGTTTGTGGGTTATCAAACATAAAGTTTGTTTTTACACTTCATGTCTGAAGTTATTTATCTGAGTAAACGTTTAAACTCTCCCTTTTACCGCTTGGTTTCTTTTGTTTCGCTGCGCCCTTGGTGCTCACATTTGGTATGCATGGGAAATGTTTTTGAAACAGTGGTTTCAAAATGCTTGTAAACACTTGAAATCAAGGTCAATTATCTTAAATAAGCATCGCATTTTAAGAATTTTTGTCGACAAGAGTTATTGCATTGTTTCCATGATTTGTATTGATCAATAAAACATCTCATTAAAAATGCAAGTTTTCATCTCAGATGAAACACCTTATTGTTTCGTATGTTGTTTCATTGGCTGCAAGAAGAATTAATGAGTTTGAGAAATGCCTTTCTCAAGCGACGAAATTCTCAATCATTAATTGAAGTTGGCATCTAGACGGTTTTATCACAGATGCTTTGACAACTACCTCTGATTTTGCCTACTTCTTACTAATCAGTGCAGCCTTCAAAACAAGTTTTTTTTCTAGCGCTTGTAACACAAGTTATTCATCTTAATTTTCATTTTTTTTCATTATACATGAATAACACATTAATTACCATTCAAGAAACATCTCTTCAGTCTCTCTGATTTCCCTTTCTGTCCGCCCACCAGATATGTTTAACCTGGATCAACTCGAGCTTCAACGCAACTGTGCAACACTTAATTTTCTCTTCAAATAAAAGCTTTTTGAAAATGAATGACACGATAGGATAAAAACAGTTTCGGCGGGTAAGGTTGGCGGATTAATACATGAAAACTAATGAAAGAACAACTGAAGCTATTATTCAATTTATTCCTGTGAGAAGAAAGACGAAAGGAATGTAGAATCAGGGTAGTTTTATTTATTTCATATCAGGGTAGTTTCATTTTTTTCAAAGTTATACTCAAACAACTTGCTTCTAAATTCCTCTAATTCGCCAGGTACTTGCAACAATTACAAGGTCCAGTCTAGCTGTGGCTTGCGTGTAATTGTCGAGCGGGTTCATAAAGTTTTGAGTGGTGTCCCTGATACGATTGTCTGATAAAAAGTATTGCGCTGTTTCACAAACAAACGCGACGGTTTGCTTGTGCACGTGCTAAACTACACGATATATTGGAAGTGCTGTCAAGTTTTTCTCGCAGTTTGAATAAACAGAAAAACTGAGAGACGCGCCATTTAAAAAATGTCTTCGTCATAAAATGAGCTCTGCAAAGGGAAAAGATGAACGAAAAAAGCGACAAAAGAGAAAATGTTTGTCAACTTCTTTATTACCATCAACTCATTATCCTAATCGCTTTTACAATGAACAGCGGGATTAAATCACTTTCGCAGTCGAGGGTAGAAAGTAAAAGGGAAATCACAGTATATCTACTTTCAAATCTAGATAATCCTCAGTACCAAATGACAACGGTTACCAGAATTCAACATTTTGGACTGCCTCATCTTTCTTAAACATGACGTTCACTTTAACATAGAATATAAGAATTTACAGTACTCACTACACAAGACTATTCTGTCTAACTTGTAAATTAGTGGATACAAACTGCTGCACACGAAAATTTCCATGGCCGTTGGCGAATAAAGCAGCTCTCTCACGCGCAAAATGCGCAGGGATTTGTAAGTCTAAAAATTCAATAAGCTGTTTAAGACAGATTGACATCCTCGGATATCTTATTAAAGTCGATGTTCTCAGCTTCTCAATGGCTTGTAGGACGACTCTGCTTTATCCTGGCTACACTCGCAAGTTCGTGTGACTGTTATATTTGCCCAATACGTGACTCTCCAGCCCTCAAATCCTCAGATTTGGATCAATTGATCCACTATCCTCACGTAAGAACTCCAGCTAGCCACCACAATATTTTTAACCAGGGGTGGAGTTCTTTTCTTGTACTTCGTGCCAATGAACACGTGAATATCTAGAGACAAGAAAATGAATTTGTTTAACAGTCTTCCCCAAATCTTCTCAGTAACCCAAGCCCATTCTGTAAAAATACTTGCACCATTTTCTTTATACCTGATAGTCTCTGTAAGTATAAACCTATAATTAATAAACTGCCTGAAAAGCAGCAGTTCCGTGTATTCATCAAATAAGCTGTATTCACATATATAAAATTTAAAAAAACACATAGCGAACAAATTTACTAGCTAAAATTTCTGTAGAAAAATTCCAACAACAACAACAACAACTTTTATTTCGCACTCCTAAAACGGTATTTCATGTAGTTATAATATAAATAAACGCTTTCCCAAAATTTGAGCTGGCCTTGTATCATAACACAAACTAACCATCGGCTTCCAGACTCAGCCTCTTTCCTTAACTGTTCAACTTCAGCTTCCAGTTCCACACAGGCTCTTTCTATTTCATAGTTCTTGCTCACAAGTCCAACCCAACTAGTGCAAAAGAAAATGCAACATTAGCTGGCTATGTATGCAACAACTAAATGGAGATGTGTTAATTTCAAATGATTCGTAATGGTTTTTCACACTAGCTCCTATTTCAACCAGGATTGCAAATAACGTTTTTCACTTGAAAGTACCTAAGTCCAACTGAAACGCCATCTTGGTCAAACAAAACAAAATTGTCAAAAAATTGTCCACACATCATATCTGACCACACTTGGAATTTCGTCAGACTTGAACAAATTTTGGCCAACCAATGTCCGATGACCACCTGTTATTTGCAGCCTTGGCTTTCAACACGTAAACTCACATACAGTAGTCATGAATTTCAATTTTGGCAAACGGAGCAGCCATGAAACAAGTAATAAAATGGTAACCCAGGCTATAAGACTCCACAGGCTTTTTGCAGGTTAAGGTCACATGGTAAAAAATATGCCATACTGGAATGGAAATAATAAGGCAGAAACTTAACACAAAACAAGTTGAACAACATTTGCTACTCCAGAGCAAACTACTGATAATTTCCCTCACTACCAACTCCCTAAATAGAGACCTTTAGATTCGAGTATGAGTACGAGATGAAGATTTTAATGCGTGCATGCTTTTACCAGTAAACTCATTGTTAAGAGGACGACTTTTGCTCAAAATCTTGTCCTCTTGACAACGAGTTTGCTCGTATAAGTGCGCGTGCGCTTGAAATTTTGTACTCATACTCAGATCTAAAGGTCTCTAATGTATCAATCTCAATACAAATGTGAGACCCACCTTTCCTCTAAATTCCGCAACTGCTCACCAGCCTTTGTCTACAAGAGAACATAATGTTTAAACAGTGTGACCTTTTTATCAACATTTCATCAACAGTTTATGATAACATACATACATACAAACTTTATTTTACCTCGAATTTTAGTGTAGCTTTACATAGCTAGTATCTTCGAGCAAAAACAAAAGAAAAAGAAAAAAAAAGCTAAGATATAAATTTATAAGATAATAATTTTAATCTAAATTCCTTAAAATCCAGCTGAGACAAATTCACACCATTGCAGATACAAACCTGTTCAGACTTTCTTTGCCAGTTAACTTCTTGGATTTGTTTTCTACAAACAATTTAACATAATTATTTTCACAACTGCGGTATAACAACTGTTCTAAATTCAGTGTAGAGCTCTGTGTAATATTAAAACTACCAACAGACCATTTCTTATAATTTATATCAAACTTCACTATAAAACAGCAGCCATTATCACAAGCATTCAAGGAATGAAAAAGAAAGCTAAATACATGTTTTAGTTTCATTTTTCTTGTTTGTATTTTGTATAATTTTATATTAAAATCCAAAAAAGCAGAAAGAGTACATGTAGATGGGAATAGTGGCAGAAGGATGAGTACAAATGCTCAGTCCTAGGGAAGGTAATAGTGTTTGAGGTAATAACTAGTGTAGGTTCAGATGGGGATTACAGAATACTGGGAGGCAGTGTGTTGAAATGGGAACACAATGGAGGCACAAGACCCAGAATGGAGTTCCAGGGGGTACAAGCTCCAGAATGATGCAGATATAATAGAGATCTTTAGATCCGACTACAAGTATGAGTACGAGTACCAGATTTTAAGAGCGCGTGCACTTGTACTAGCAAACTTGTTGTCGACAGGACAAGATTTCTAGCAAAACTTGTCCTCCCGACAACGAGTTTGCTAGTAAATGCGTCCATGCTCTTAAAATCTTGTCTTTGTACTCATAGTCGGATCTAAAAGTCTCAATTATCAAAGTATGGACTGTTTAGAATGTATTCAACAACAAGTAAGCAAGTTTCAGAAAAAAGAATACTGTACTTTAGAATGCTGAGTAGAAGACCTTCAACAGAGTTGTAAGGGTGAAGAAGGAAGCAGAGGAGTGTATCAAACCTGATATTAAGCAGGGATTGCTGCTGCTGGGCCAACATGCTTGCAAGGATGTCATTGTGACTTCTCCATGCATTACAGCCGTACTTTGAAAGTAACTCCAGGTTGGCAATTCTGAGGAACAAAAAAAGTAACTTCAAATTAAAAAAACACACCAACAACACGACTAAGATCCCCAGGCTCCCAAACACCAGTTGGGCATTTCTTGTGGAACAAACCAATATGCATGACTTCCATAAGACATATTTGGTCTCCACAAATACCTTAAAGCTTGATGTTCCAACTGTGCCATTGAGTTTTCCACTGCTTCTGTCCAAGCCGTTATGTCATGTTTTTGAGCAGCAGTGGGCTGTGGCAGTTCATATCTACAATGCACAATAAAGTAAAAATCCAAGTTATAAACTTCCAATGATATAAAAGTAAAAAAAATGTTTCCAGTTTAGGACAATGACAACAGATCATTTCTGATTTATGCTCTTAAACAAAACCATCAAGTTAAGGAAGGCGGCATTGGGATTTTCGATTTTGTGGTTCTAGCCATTTTTTGAAATTTTTCAGTTTTTGCACAAAAACTGTGGTTTTTCAGTTTTGTTGTCCTTTGCAGTTTGCGGTTTTTCCTTTATTTACAGGGCTTCTGACAGGGTGCGGGAAAAAATTGATATTGCGCAGGATTTTGAAGGTAAATTGTGTGGGACAAACAGTCGATTGTGCAGGGAATTGTGCGGAATTGTGCAATTTTGTGCCAAAAAAAATTGGTCTCCCACTTCTTATCAAAGCAAACAATGAATTCTTTTCCTACTTTTTTTACCACAACATACTCAAACTTCTCCTGTAATGATTAATTTACTTCTAGATTTTACTTCAGCTGTATTTCATCTTATGGCTTGAAGTATAGAACCTATTTCATACTGACTCTACTTTCGCCAGAGCTGTCATATTGGCAAACGAAAAACACTCAAAGTGATCGCCCCATAATGCATTGTAGACCTCTAATGTGTGCCACGTGGCCCTATTTAACAACAACTGTGATTCATTATTTGTGAACAACTCAGCACAAACTGCCAATGATATGTAAAATTAGAAGTAGCCTAGTGCCCAGGATGGCACAAGTTGCAAGAATGCCTTGCGTTTGTGTAATGAATCAACGAATTATTTGATCGAAGTGAGGACATTCTTGGGCCTTTACGAATGTAAATAGCCTCAAAATTGGCTACAAATACTCTAGAAATCTTAATATTCGATAGAAAAACCTGCTTTGAATACATTTTTGAGTAAATATTTCACTATTGTGCGGGATTTTGTGAATTGTGCAGTATTGTGCGGATTCGACCGAATTGTGTGGTCCAGCACCCGCAAACACTGCCAGAAGCCCTGTATTTAGCAATCAGTTTTCGTTTTTTGGCAAAAAATACTATCGGTTTTTCAGATTTGACAGTTTTAAAACCTGGGAAGCATAAATTTTCAGATTTGATGTTATTTATGTGGTTTTCGGAATTGATCAAAATTGGTTTACGTTTTTCGGTCTTGGGTAAATTTTTGTACGGTTTTTAAAGTGCCCCAATGACCCCTTGTTAAGGCCAGGTTCTCAAAAATAAAAGTAAATTTATCAGAAATGAGCACTTGGCCTCAGCTTAAACGCTTTGTCTTATTTATGAGCAACAGAAAGTAATTCAGAAATAGTCTATTTCATCCAGCTCTCTTCCCTTTTAGATTTGCCTCTGAAATCCTTTCAAGCACTTCTCTCAAACCCAATTTTTTTCCCTAATGAAAAATACATTTATAAAGATGTAATTTTGGAGGCAAGACTCATCAAATGGCTGTAAATAGGAGAAAATCAATCCTCAAAGGCCCAGTGAATTATAATGGCAGTGTTAATCTGTTGCAAACTGTAACACCAATATAAAAATGCTTTTCTTTCCTGGTTGTCAAAAAGTTATACTTTCTTTTGTTCTATAAACAAAAATGTGTTATTAAATATATAGATGCACTGAAAAATTTAGAAGATTAAATGGTGCAATATTTGAGGTTGTTTAACAACAATCACTGTGATGGTGAGTTTGCAATTAAGTTAAATTATCAGTTTTCAAATTCTTGGAATTGTTTTTGTGTTTTAAAACTTGGGATACCATATTCAACATAATGTGAAGATATTCAATAACTTTTTTGTGTTCTAAGGTTAAAAATCTCACCTCTTCATACTAAGCAGATCCATTGGTTGCCTTTTGCTGATTCTGTCAAACTCATTCTTCAGGATGGGTGTCTAATGTAAATAATAAATTCTTGTTAATATCTGCACTCATCACATCCTAACTGGGGCTGAAGACAAAGCATTTTGCTCTGTCATTTACCATTGCTAAAATGTTATAGGGTCAGCAATTTGGTGCTAAAAACTTAGGGTCAGTCGGGTGACTGGAACCACAGATATTATTTTGTTTGGCCGGTTTATTTTATACACCTATCAATGTTTAGCTGGAGGGGGAAAGGGGGGAGAAAGGCTGGGCATATGTGGGGCATTTGAACTCAATTACAAAATTTATTTACTTATTATCTCTATTTGCTTTATTGTATTTTCCTGCCAGTTTGCTATTATTATTTAATTCTAACATTGTCACCTAATTTTATACAGCCTTGTCATTACCTACACTTCAGTGTGTTTTTGTCTTAGCTATTGTATATCTACAATTCAGTACTCCATTGTATTTAGCTTGCATATTTGCATATATTCTAGGTGCTCTAATACTTTCCACTAGTTTACCTGACGATGTCGTTGTGAGGATGACGAAACGTTGTTTTTTATTGTTAGTTTTTATATTGAATTGAATTACAAAATTCTCATCAAATTCCCCACCCAGGGCAACAACAGTTCCAAATATCTCGACCTGGGGCCAGTAAACACGGTCAAATTTCCCCACCTTTGACAGTCACTTAAAGTCCAAAGTCCCACATACGCCCTGCCTCTTCCCCCTCCGGCTTAACAATGATAGGTGCATTATTGTTGCTGTTGCGAAAAATAACAAAATAAAAATAAAACTTTTTTGTGAGTATTAATGCTGAACTATTTACTCACAAGTTTTCACATTTTGGCACAAAATTGAAAACTGAAAACTAAAAGCTTGGATCATTCTGTTCATGTCTTTCTAACTATGACTTATTGGTTGTAAGTATCAAGCAAATATACAGATAAAGTCAATACTCACCTCAAAAGCCGTGTAGTTTGGTGCAGGAAGAAATTCTAAATAATTTTTTGTTGGCCGATAACGACGCGTTTCTTCGTCAACAAGTTGATTAACCTTGAAAACAATATTTGTAAAACATTACAAATGAGAGAGAATTGAAAACCTCAATATTTGTCAACACGATTTCGCTCGAGCATGACAGCAGAAACTAAATCTGAAAGAACACAAATGGGATCCATTGTCAGAACATTAGGCTGTTAGGAAGCTGGAACCAACTTATTACTTTAATGGCATTAAGTTTTCGAAGAGGTAACTAATCAACAAAATGGATGTTACAATTAATAATCTTCTCCTTTCTTTTCTTACCATTTCTCGTACTCCGGGCTCTTCATATCCTTGATCAAAATACGGCAACGCGTCAGGAGCAACCTCGTGTAGCGTCGCCATCGTGGAAGCGTTTACCCAAGATGCAACGCGCTCCGTGTGACTGGGCGAAGATCGTAAAGGGTGGCGGTGGGTTTCACTTCTCCGTCCGTAAAATTTGTTTTCTTTGCTTTCTTTTATTTGGTCTGTTTGCATTACTAGCTAAGCTAAATCCTTTTACGAGCCTAAGTGGGCCATTGGAGCCAGTGCTTATCTCCGATTTCTTTAGAGTTTAGCGGATGAAAATCATTGACTCACCCTCGACGGGACACTGATCCATTGCAGGTTAGCCCCCAGCAGAAGCTGGTACTCGTTTTACCGACCTTGGAAGGATGGAAAGCTGAGTCAGCTTTGGAGGAAAAGAAAGTTGCACAAATGTTCAACACTCAGCTGAACCGAAAACTTCACAGTTAACTTGGCCCTCAGGCTCTATTATAACTACAATTATTCTATTTATTTATATTATAACTTAAAAAGAAACAGGCTTAATTGTAA
>JAOCNB020113683.1:0-11137 GCA_026546465.2 Palythoa caribaeorum | reverse complement strand
GGAACATCGAAAATCAAAAGGTTTTCTTGGCTTTTGTTTTGGAGTCTTATGATTGGATAAATTATTATAGCACAAAATAAACATTGCTTTAAGGTAGTTGCACTGGAAGATTTGAGGTTTTGGGCAAACTAGTAAAATGGCTCTCAGTCTACCAGAAATACAGCTACAGACTTGAAATTTTCCCTAACGATAATTCAGACTTTCTTTTTTCATTTTCTTGCCACATTGTAATTTGACACCTTCTCTTAATTGATTTTGGGCCTGACAAATTGGCAAACCGAAAAAAAGAAAAAAAAGTTTTTCAGAAAAACTTGCTAGTATTTTAAAGAAATAAAAACGTAATTTTATTACTTGTACCTAGGGAAGTAAACGCTAGCTTGCAAACAGAAAAAAAATAAATTTACAAGATAATTTACCTTCTTGTCCGTCCCAGAAAAACTTCTTGTTTACATTCATTTGATATTTTACGAAACAAACTTTACAAGCTAGCGTATGTTTGTATCGGGGCACTAAAGAATATACCCAGATTTCAGGTCCATATCTGTCAAAATGACCAAGAAAAATGCATTTGAAGCCGTGCTGAACTGAGAAACAGCGACTTTCGGTTAGCTAAACTTGTGATTTTACAGAAAAAGCTCAAAAAGTTTGTATATTCTCTTCCTCTCTTACTTGTCCGCCATTTTGGATTGCTTTGTCTTTCCCAGGCTTCCGAAAAACCTACTTTTATGGGCTTTTTGTTTCATTGTTTTGGTTTTGTTTGGTGGTTGCTAGGCGTGGCTTTGTTCTTTCAAAATAACTTCCGTTTTTTTTTGTTTTTGGGATTCTCTGCTGACCATATATACCATTGGCTCACATCCCAAAAATTTTCACGATCAAAGTTTTACAAGTTGATTGGTGATGGATGCGACTTCTGGGCAATCAAAAAGAAAGAAATTAACAAAATTGCAAAAAAGGAAGCTACTGAGTGAAAGGGGGAAAAAAGGAGCTGAAAAAAGAGGTATTGGTGTGGGATCGAGAGCAAACTTTGAGCTGCCAGCGAAATGGACAGCGACAAGCCACTCGTATGGCAGTAGAAAGTTTATGAAAGTGGAGTCTCCAGGAACAACCCTCTACCATAGTATGAGCAGAGTAAAACAAACTCTAGCGAAAAGAAAAATGGATTTTTGTTCGAATCAATCTTCAACTGAGTCATCTGTTGAAGAAATCTCGGAATGCGAAGATCAATCGGATGAGTACCGCGTGGAGCGGAAGAGCATCGAACGCCAGTTCTTTGTTGCTGAAACAACTTCCGTGACCAACTTTGTCGATGAAGTGAACCGAACATCGCGCTGTTCTACTACCGACTGTAATGGTAAGTGAATAAACGATACAAACTAGCCAGATCTATGTTTTATTTCCCATTTTTAAGGGATAAAATTTTTTGTTTATAAAAATATGTTTGTGAGCGTCGTGTCGGTCGGTAACTACAAAAGTTTCTCGTCTACTTGCTATTTTTATATCATATGAAAGTACGCTTTACGATTATTATTTTAATCATTTTTTAACAATAAGACAATTTCAATTTATGTGATGAACCTTCGAACAGAATTTCTTGGGGTTTTGGAATAACCGACTTTCAATTGATGAAACATTTATAGTTGTAAATCATCTGTTGTTATAAATCATATTTGCTGCTTGTTGGCTAGTAAACTTTAGTGGTTAGCAATCCTGACAATAATAATTTTCTTTATTTTGAATTTTTCATGTTTCACTTTGTCGAATTTTCCCTAGTTTCTGGCAAGCAACCGTTTTACATTTATCGGTAAAAAAAATAATTGTACTACTAGTACTAAATAGGAAGCATGTTCAATTTCTTTTGAAAAATAGCATTGAATTTTATTTTTTATTTTTCAGGAGTTTTGGTGCCAGTAAAGATTGAGTCCGTGGGTCGTGGTGGTACTATAAATATAACATTTGCCTGTACTGGCTGCAGGTTACGCTTGTTAAATTTCAAAGGTTCAGCCATAGTTGAAGGCACGAAAAGAACAGTTGTTGGCCTTGCTCTAGCTGTGGCTTTTATAATCACAGGGAATGGCTTTGCAAAGTTTAGTAAAACATTGAACCAGTGTTTGGGAATTAATGCTATATCTCAAAACCGGTTTTATGAGGTAATTAAAACAATGTATGGGCCAATAAATGTTATCTTGAGGAAAATGTGTGAAGAAGAAAAGAGCAAGATGAAAGAGTTGGAAGATGCTGTACTGGGAAGTTGGAAAAGGGCAGTAGTTACTGCAGATGGAGTGTGGCACACCAGAGGCCACTTCAGCAAAAATGGCTCGTTTATTGTTAAAAATTATTTGACAGGAGGGCTTTTATGGTTTGGACATAAATGTATGAGAGGGAAGGATAAGGTCGCAGTGGACCAGGATTTGTTTCAAGGTACATCCAAGTCGATGGAAGGGGTGTTGGCAGAGGAATGTTATCAGATGGCGAAGGATGAAGGTTGTGATGTGGAAGTTGTGTGGCAGGATGGTGATTCAAGTGCACAGAAGTCAGTTGAAAAAGTGTTTGGGGCAGAGCCAAACAAGGTTTTTAAATGTGGAGGTCATGTAGGGAGAGCACATGGTAATAACTTGAAGGATTTGGCGAAGCAGAAGCAGTTTTCAGCAACACAGATAGCAAAGTGGAAGGGAAAGTTTCCAGAAGTTGAAAAGGCAAAGTGTGAGTGCAAGCGACACAGCAAAAACTGTGGATGCCTCTCAGATTCATTTATCAAGAACACAAGGATAAACCATTTCTGCTGCTTACAGCAATGTAAAGATCCAGTGGAATATGCTAGAAGAATGAGGGTGCTGGCCAAAAATCAAGCAGTAAATGAACACTCGTGGAATGGAGGTGAGTGCGGTTTTCATCAGCTGAAAGTCTGTTCCTGTGGAAAGTGTGATGACAAAGAGGAGGTGAAGTGTGAGGGTACTCCATACACCACAAAGCATGTGTTGAAATGCAAATTTCATCACTTGTGCTATCAGATGGAATGCGAGCTGAGAGCCCAAGATGCTGCAGTAGTGATCCATCCGGAACTTGGCCGAGGTCATTCAAACCTTTGTGAGGCACATTTTACAGTGCTGCCTAAATTCAGAACCAAGGACCAGAGTCTTTGCAGGTATTTTAAATAAACAGAAATTTATAATGCATCTAACTATTACTAAAGAAAAATATCAAGGACAGATTATTGTTCGTGTAATATTCTATGTCAGGAGAAATAGATCCGGGTCACAAAATGTTTATTTTCATTTGTATGGGTTATAAAATTTTGGGAAACCATTTGTTTTGAAGTGAATAGTCATAAAAATTGTGAATTTTTATACAGGTCTCGAAATTTCTCATGCTAAAAAACATCTATACATTGTTTTCCGAACCCACTATATTCTATAATAAAGACTGGCCCCTAAGGTCATACTTGTGATAAAATGAAAATATTTTTAATTAAGGTAAAAACTAAAATTGTTTTATTTCAAGCTTTCTATTTTGAATATTACATCAATTTCCAGGCTATATATTTGCGTGTTTGACTTGTTTATCCGCGTGTTTAGGCTTATATACACAATATTTATGGAAGGCCAATCTGATAAATGTAAGTTTTTAATTTTGTGTTGAAAATATATTTTTCCAGGTTGCATTATATTGTGTCTACAAACTGTGGCCTTGCCCAAGGTAATATGACTTGGTGCTACACCAATCGTGGCAAAGACTACCACTGGGTTGTTGAGCTCTATGAAGCTCTAAAGTTGCCAGTGTTACCTGCAGTTGTTCGAGGCTTGAAGAAAGCAGCTGACCAGAGAATGAAAAATTTGAAGAAGAAGAAAGAAGAAGAGACCAAGAGAAAGAGAATATCCCAGAAGGTGGCTAGAGCAGAAGATCAAGAGGAGAGAAAGAAATGGGGAAAGCGACAAGCAATACAGCATACATATGGAACAATTGAAGATGATGAAGTAGAAGAAGTTGATGATCCAAGTTTAGTAAGGGCTGCAAAGGAAATAGTTGGAGATACTGACAAAAGCCAAACAGTATTGAGTGGAAAGAAGCGTCAGAGTAAAAAAGGGCGAAAGGCAAGCAGAAAGAGGTGACTTATTTCATACTGGCAACTCTTCAGAATTGAAAAACCAAACTAAAATTAGAAAAGGACATGAACTAGTTTAGTTGTAAACAATAGATAACTACATTCAGTTTTTTTAAAGAAATTTCTATAATTAGAAAATGTTTATATTTTCACAAAGATAAATAAATGCAAAACACTAAATATTAAGAATTAAGTTTTGCAGTGTGTTTTGAAGTTTCAAATTAGCAATGTTGCTAAAACAATCTTTGTGTCTTTTGCTGTAGATACATAGGTTACAAATGACCAGTAGCTATGATGAAAATTTTCATCTGGTTGATGTGCAAGTATGTTTGAGTCGTGATGGATTGATTCTTTCCACTGCACTTTAACTACTGGAAAACATTTTCAGTTCGAACAAAATATGGTATGCCAAATTTTGACAATTAGTTATTTTTACTGATTTCACTGATCTATCAGTTTTGCAGCAGCAGAGTAAAATACAGAAACACTAAATTTCGAGAACTTAGGAAGCTAAAATAATTTTAGTCAGCTTAATTTGTAAATTCATATTGTATGTTAGACCAGAAGCAATTATATGTATAAAGATTTATTATAAGTTGTATTTGAATAATAAAATTCTTGTTCCAAGTCAAACAAAAAATGTGTGTGGCCTTGGTTTCTTTGCATTAGCTTGGAACAAAAGCAGGGAAAACCTATAGGAAATGAAAAAAGAAAATAAATAAGTAAAATTTTTCACTTACAAGCAGAAGCAACGAGAATAGTTTTTATACATGTCAAATACTTCACAACAAAAGATAAGAGACACATTTTAAACATAAAAATACGGTTTTAGTTTTAGTTGAAACAAGAAATAATTAGAAAGGCTAAAACAATAATATATTATATAATTTGTAAAAGATAGTAAAAAGTATTTCACATCAGCCAGATCCTGGAAATTAAAACACTTAAGAATCGAAGTTCTCTTCCAATACATTCTCTCAGTATTCACTGTTATGTAGGTCTAATGTGGCAACCACGTTCTAGTTCTGGCTTGGTAAAGTGTTTTCAGAAAATTTCAAAACGAAAAGTTTATTCATATCACGGTCCGCAAAATTTTGATTGATTGGAAAACTTTGAAATCTTCGTAAATATAAGTTTTGCCACGAAAACTGTAAATATTAATCACTTTATTTCAAATGAAATAGTAAAATAAACTTTGAACTTACCTACTGATACTGGAGGAAAAACTCGCACGGTAGTTTTACAGATGTCTTCGGGAGATGAAACGCAACTTTAACAAAATAACTTGCTATTTAGGAACCTGACATTGTTTTTTTCATTTCGGGATTTTAAAAACACAGTTTTGTTGGCGAATTTAGCTTACAAAAAACAAATTCCCCTTCTCTTCTCGGGCACTCGATATCAAAAGATAGCCATTTTGAAAACAAAGTGCAGAATACCGCTGACAACATGCCCGCAGCACATAGCCTTCCCTGACAACCGACCCAGTCTCCTTCTCATAAGTGAAATTCAACTTCCGGTAAATGCTTAATATTTTCACTGTTATTTGCCACGGTTTTAAAAATGCAATCCGAAAAAAAACACTAACTTTAGATATTACATACATCAAAGAACAAAACTTGTAAAAATAGAGCTATTTGAAGCACATCAGTTTTTCCAGTGCAACTACCTTAAAATATAGTTTCATTGCATTTTACTTTAAAACCATGTTCTACACAGGTTGATGTATTCTCAGTATGAAAATCTAAACATTCTAGTGTGGGAATAGCGAAATGCCGTATAACAATTGGAGGTGCCCTAGTTCTTACTCGGACCATTACTTAAAAACTTCGTCTACATAGATATTATATGCAGTACGAATTTAAGTTGTTGCCAACATATTCAATCTGTTGTGTTGATGAGTTCTTTGAGAACGTTGTTTTTAAACCATATCAATGTTCACAGAGCATAAAATGAATATTTAATTGGCTTAAAAACAATTTTACCATGTTTTCAAACACTACCAGGGTGCTAAATTTGCGTACATTTAACCAGCCCACTACGGCCCGTTAAAATCCCGGTCAAATGTTTAGCACATTATGTTTAACCTATATTAAGCTGAAAAATGTAGTACAATAAAAGCGATAGATCACACTAACACATCTTTACGGTTCATAGAAGCAAACACACAAACTGCACAAGCATAAATAAATCCTAAGAATTGAAAATTTGCATTAACTTGATTTTAAAATATAAAATATTTATCTTTGTGAGTTGCAAACTATTTTGTTTACAAAATTACAATTTTGACAACTACAACTTCTGTGATACAATGATTTAATAAAATGATTAACCTCCAAAATATTAATAACCAGCGGTAAAAGAAATCAAATAGACAGTAAAAGTAGGACACTTCAGTTGTCCTAAAATGAGAAGAGTAGTATGCTATAACTCAAATAACTTCGAGATATTAGAAATGAATAGCTATAACAAAACAATGATTGATTTTGCAAAGCATAGATACTTTTTCAATAACTTGGTTTTGGAGAGGGAGAGAGAGAGAGAGAGAGAGAGAGAGAGAGCAAGAGGTATTGGCACTTTTGTAACCTTTTTCTGGCACTTTTGTAACTTTGGTAGGGCACTTTTGTAACGTGTAGGGCACTTTGGTAACTATCGGGCACTTTTGTAACTTAGATAGGGCACTTTGGTAACTTAGGTGGGGCACTTTCGTAACTTGTAGGGCACTACTGTAACTTTTAGGGCATTTTTGTAACTTTTACTTTAGGGCACTTTGGCAACTTCAGAACATACGTTTTTCGCCTAGGCCACGCCATTAAAAGTGCATGAAGATGGAACAGATGGATGTCTTCGGCACAGATATTGGCAGAATGCAAAAAATGAACAGTATTCATTTATTTTTCGCTGGCAATGAAATAGGACTCGATAGGCTGAATAATTTTCTTGTTTTTTGCTTTCGATTTGAAAAAAATAAAAACAGATCTTCTATTCAGCTTTTAGTAATGCAAGTGCTGATCAGAAACCGAATTTTCTCGCCATAAGTTTCAAGCTTAGCCCATGAAGAGGCCGCAGTTTTGGGAGTTTTTGGCAAATGTTGCGTGGTGTATGCAAACAAACTTGACAACTCTCAACATTGTTGGCGATCATCTAGAGAAGCGATGCATTCTGCATGGTACAGGAATCCGGCAATGCGCGTGCGTAGACATGTGCACGAAGCCAACATTCCATACTTAAGGGCACATTATTTTTGCGCTACACTTAGCTTGTCACAAAACATTACAAATGTTGGAACTTGTTGCGTCAAAGTTTGACTGACTTTAAGCGGAGCCATTGTAATTCACAGTACTATCTAATTTGATTCGTGATTAACTAGGTTAGCTTTGTGTTTAGTATACTCTCCACAGCACGAGTAAAATACACATTATGCATGTAGTGAAAACACAATTTCCAGGTTTATTTTGATTAAACATGAGCTTTTTCACTTAGACAATATTCCTTGTGAAAGCAGTATCATAGTTAAATAATATCGTAATGGTAACTTGAATTAAACTGGAATTTCAACTTGTAACGTCAATAGAGAAAATGTAATAAAACAAATGTTTGTGTCCAAACTATAAAATCATGTTTTTAGTAGGCTCGTTTCAACATTTAACATATGTTTTCAAAATGTTCACCATCATTGTCTATTTTGTTTACTTATATCAATGTATTTTTCATTCATAAACTTCAACTGTAGAAGAAACTGCTACATAAAAAAAGTGATTCAAAGATACAAATTGGGAGTTATAAACCAGCACAAACCAGCCTTAAATTAATCTAATTTACCATGATTTCACTATATACCAATCATAACTATAAGTCATGCACTTAATGTTCCTGGCTCTCACATTTAAAAGACCAGAGTCACAACGTCAAACGACACTTAACTGTAACTACCTGATTATTAAAAGTAATGCACGAACAATTTTAAGCCGATTTCGAAATTCCTGCATTCTGAGCAAAAACTAAGATAAAAAACAGCACAGTTTGTAACAAGCAAGTTTAAAATAGCTTTTCTTTTAAATTGCAACAGCAATTGATTCAGTTAACGGGTTTAAAAAGGGTTTACATATTCCGATTGAAAATATTAACCATCCTCGAGGAAATACACACGGGATGCACCACTACACAAAGTTCTAGAGCGTCGGATTACTTCAAAATTTTTTTCCTAACTTAAGGTGCGTAATTCATTGAGTTAGGTTGATATTCTTTAAAGGAATTAGTTGTCCAAGGTTTTCTCTTTCCATTGTATGCGTTCGTATTTAATTCTGTTTATACTTTGCGAAACACTCATAGCTGCCGCAAGCTTCTTTCCTTGTTCGTCGTTCGCAACTGGCCTTGAAATGGGCTCAGTTTTTGTCATATCGTTAAAAAGGCGCAATACCATTTGTACCTGTTTTTCATTAAAGATTACTTTTTGGTAGTAACTTAACTGGGATTTCCTTTTCGTTGTGGGAGAAATCATACTTAGTTCTTCCTCATCGCTTTTGTTATCATGATCTGCATCTTCAAAAATACGGTTCACTCGATCAATCATTTGGTCTTTTTCTTTCGGGAGCTCAGCAAGTGATTTGCCGCTCAAAATCTGCTTGGTTGACGACGGCTATTGTTGCTCTTCCTCTTGTATGCTGTTACTAGAACTTGAACTAAGGTCGGTTTTCTTGATTCCAATTCTCATCACTTCACCAAGCCTCTGCGATGCTTTTGCAGAGGCTTTCGCCTTTTCATTCAGTAGGTAATATTTACTTGCTGTCGACACATTGTGGGCCATCAGATTGGCCAGGGGGGCCTGAATTTCTTTGTCCTGGCCATGGCAGACTGTTACAGCTCCCTTTCTCATTAAGGTGGAATGTATGGCCCCCTCCATCCCACCTTTCTTCCAAATTGATTTGATAGCCTTGTTGATCTGACTTGATTGTAACTGCTCACCATTCCATGTTAGAAAAACCGTTTGCTTACTGGATGCGGAGGTTGGCAAATTCCTCTTTGCAACAGTTGGGCGAACTTCATTGATGTAAAGACGGATCCAATTATACAAATGTTTTGTCAGAACAATGTTGGCCGGCCCGTGAGTGGCAAAAGTTTTATGTTTTTGAACGCGTATGACAAATCTGTCTTCTTCCCGAGCTGCTCTTTCCCACTCTGACATTGTCATATTTGATAGGACACCGGCCCTGTTTGCATTATCGATAGAGATTTCTAACAGGAGGAAATCTCTAATCAAAGTATAATAACTTTGGGTGATTTCAATGTTATGCGCTCCACTCAACTTTCCTAATAAAGATATTGCTTCCCTGGCTGCTTGGGTTTTCTCAAAATCTAAAACAAAAAAAAATCTCGAAACTTATCAGAACTTATAATCTTTGTTCTATCTTCTTTCATTTTTTCCCAGTTTCTTGTAGCAGTTGATTTCTTGTACGAAGAGGACCATCGTTGAACTGTTACTTTGAGTTGCGTTAAAACGTCTGTGTTGAAAGATATCTCCGATGGTAAATCGGCCTGTAAATAGCTGTAAAAATGTTGCAGGCTCATTAGATAGGACTTAATCGTTCTTACAACATACGTGGTTTCTGCGTGTTTCATAAATACATCCCGTAGCAAGGAGAAATCTAGAAGGGAAGATAAATTTTCATCGGGATCAATCTTTCTCAAAATGCGCCTTAGCTGCTTCACATGTTGGTTTGCGGTTTTTTTGTCCAGGTGACCACCATCGGTTGATATCAGCCAATCAAAAAGTTTGGCAGTTATGCCATCTGCTTGACTTTGTTTATTTTCTTCGCCATCAGAACTTATGTCAGAATCATCTTTATCGGAATGAGTTTGATTGAAATCGTTTTCAACATCTGAACTTATTATACTGGCATTACCTTCATCAAGATTATTTATGTTGACATCATTAGACACACTCTCAGTTTCGAAATCATCTCCTTGTAGTTCCATTTTATTTCTTATGTCGTGTTCATTTACATGTAACTTGTAGTGAGATGATTTATCACCGATCCTTGTCACAGTTCGTTTCAAGTTATGCTTCTTTCCAAAAACGAACGCTTTGGACATCAGCTCCTTGAGCTGTGCACTTTTTGGCTCAACTTCGTGAACACTAGTTAACCAAATGTTGTGACATTCGTTTGACAATTTTGGCACAACCTCGAATTGGGCAAAGTCTTTTTTTTTATGATAGTCATCATAGGTTTTTTTCGTGTTTTTCTCGGTTTTCTTCTTTCTGTTACCTGCAGCAGCAGTTTCACTGTTACTAAATGTATACTTTTTGCGCAAATTGAACCGCAACAGTGCACCTTGTGCCAGAGCTTTGGAGCAACCATGCACTTTTTCCAAATGTCTTGGAAGGCGAAAACGTTTTTGTTGCAATAAGCTATGGGACATTTTTTTGCCTCTCTGCATCTTGCTTTTCTTTTTCTTCCATTTTCTCTTTCGTTTTCAGCTTCTTCGCGGTCCTCACCTTCATCTTTACCTTCACTTTCTTCTCCATATTCACCTTCATATCCATCTTGACCTTCCTCTCCATCTTTATCTTCACCTTCACCTTCATCTTCATCTTCATCTTCACTTTCTTCTCCATATTCACTTTCATATCCATCTTGACCTTCCTCTCCATCTTTATCTTCACCTTCACCTTCATCTTCATCTTCACTTTCTTCTCCATATTCACCTTCATATCCATCTCGACCTTCCTCTCCATCTTTATCGTGACCTTCACCTTTTAATTCACACATTAATGCCTTCATGTTTGACCATCTTTCCCTCAGGGCAAAATATTTTCCTGACAGCTAAAAGAAAACAAAGCAAATCCAAACAATTAACAAGAATCAAGCAGTAAATTCATTTATCACTTGTTATTTTAAGTAGTTAATAACCTAATTACTTGTTTTATCTGCCATAATCCTTACCATATATGTAATAAGTATTTTAGTTCATCGTCAGAGAGAGAAACTCTGATGTGTCTCAGAGGAAATAATAACAGAACAAATGTTAGAAAAAATC
>JAOCNB020113653.1:0-11138 GCA_026546465.2 Palythoa caribaeorum | reverse complement strand
TCCCATACAAACTCTTATAGTTCGATGCCATATTGTGTTATTTGTGTGGTTCATAGATAGAGCTTGGGCTGCCTGTGATATTATGTTCATACAATCAGTTATGGTTTCTGGGCAACTACTTACCTACCCCTTCCTAGGGTTAAGTAGAGCCAAGATTGGGGAGAGGTTTAGGTTTAGAGGAGGGGTGAGCAAGTAGTTGTTCAGAGAACAATCTTGGTTTCTTAGCAACTACTTACCTTCCCCTCCCTCTTTTTAAGGGAAGAGTCAAAATTAGGATAAAGTTTCTAAGGGTTTAAGGGAGCGGTGAGTAGGTAGTTGTCCAGAGATCAATCTTGGTTTCTGGACAACTACTTACCTGCCCCTCCCTCGGGTTACAAGTAGAGTGAAGATCAGGGTAAGATTTTAGGTTTAGGGGAGGGGTAAGTAAAACCAAATCAATCCTGATTACCATTACGTCTACAATACTTACCTCAAACAAAACAGTGGTGCACCCAGACAGAAGAGGCGCGTACACGATGTAAGAATGGCCGACAACCCAGCCAAGATCAGAGGCCGCCCACCAAACCTATTAATTGAAAGCACAGGCCTCCCAGCTAGATCGATTATGATTACATTAACTATCGTCATTTACGATATTGTAATTAAATAGTATCCCGCTTCATTACTTTGAAAACCTCGACTACAGTTTTACGGCGCTTAACATTATCACAATATTTACCTATATAAGACATATTAAAAGATTACGTCATTGTAAAAGTACTGATGACACGTTGTTGGTGGCCTTGAACAAACATTTTTTAATAATTTCTTTTATTTTGTGCACCAAAACGACTGCTCCGTCTTTTGTCTTTGGCGTCTCTAGGAAGTGCGTGAAATCAAGCAATCCGCTGTGACGCCAAGTGAAACCCGCCTGTACGTTGATTTGATGCTCTGACGCTTTCCGTTATATTCACAGCTCTTGAGCGACGTATATCGATAAATATTACAAAACAGCTGTGAGACAGCTCACCTCACCGGGGTTGATGCCGTAAATATTCCTCATAGACCAGTTTAAAGCCACAGCATGACCGCCATTTGGACGCACAATTCCCTGGTAATAACAAGTTTAGATCAGACTTTATTTAACAAATTAAGTTTATATTGTCGAGCGTCTGTTCAGTAATAGATCACAGATGACGTCAAAATATAATAAGAACAAAAAAGTGGCACACGAGACGATAGCAGTGTAAGACAAAGCGTAATGATCCAAAAATACGGAAGAATCTGGGATTAACAATTTTATTCCTTGAAAAATGTAAATGTAATTTACGTTTCATTCAGACCTTTGGATCCCCAGTTGTTCCCGATGTGTAAAGAATGTACAGAGGATCAGTTGATTTAACGGGAACACAATCGTGTGGCTGGGCTGTCTCCATCACCTGGTCCCACGTGACATCTTGCCCTGGAATAATCTCACCTGAACACTGAGTGCAACATTCATGTAAAAATTAAAAATAGAACAAGTAATGTTAACGACAGAAAATCCCGACGTTTCGACCTCTCCGAGATTATTTTCAAGTGAAGTATAAAGACATACAAATTAGAATAAATACCGGGCGGCTAAAATATGCTAAAATTCTAAACAATGAAACCGTAAAAGCTATTATCTAACATATATACTAGGTTAGAACAATAAAACAATGATAGGTCTTTTAAAAGATATAAAACAATAAAACTGGAGTTAATAAGTAAAATCTATGTAAAACGTTTAGCGCGAACAGAATCGCACTGTTTATTCATTGATGGTATTAGTTCTCTGATATAAAATAATTTCATAAATAAGGCAATCCAGTTTGCTTTGACATTTCTTTTAAAATTCTAAAATGTTCGGAAGTATTATTTGTGTTAATGCCGTGTCCTTTGATGTGTCCGATCTCGGAGATCTTATGTTTTTCAATGCGTTGATGAAGGTGTCGGCATGTGTATCTGACATAACCTGCATCACACAGGTCACACTCGAATTTATACACAACGCACTGTTGGCTCACGAGGGGTACTTTGTTTTCCTTGATCTTAATTAGATCTTTTAGTTTTTAACTTGAGAAAACATTTGCTGTCCAATCTATTATCCAACTTTTGCCGTTTTGTATGTTGTCTTGCAATGACAACCCCCACCAAAAGCCAAAAGTGTGCCATGCTGTAAGGATGATAACTGGATTAACTGCAGGACTTGAAACAATATCCAGAAGATGGCTGGTCAATTTTTCTAGCCAATGAAAATTTATTTTAGACATGCCTCGTTTATGACCGGTCAAAAACTTTTGGAAAAATGGTGTTTCTTTAAGGACAAAATAAAACCAGGAATATCAATTACTTGTGCAAAACAATTTATTCAAAAGCTCCCATGGATGTTTATCGTATTTTTAAGTTATAACTAACAAAAGGCGTCCATTTTTACAGAAACGGAAAAAAGACCACCAGCTACGAGAAACAATTTATCAAAACTTTAACAACAAATGAAACTTGATGCAGAGAGACAGTACAAAAATAATAGTTCTGATACTTGAGACCGGTCAAGATGACCGGTGATGGAAGTTATTTTGAGCCCTGGGGCCGGTTGTTCAAAAGCTCTAATCCTGGGTTAAAATTTAATCGGCTATTTTGTTTCAGTGCATTATGGCCGATAGTTTAAACTCAAACTTCACCTGACAAAAAGTTTTTTAATACATAGTAACTCTGTCAAGAAAAAAAAGTAACTTTCACAAGCAGGCTTTCAAATTTCTGCTGTTCAATTTTTCACTAATCCAGGATTAAGCTAATCGATGTTTGAACAACCGGGCCCTGGACTATACGTAAAGAAAGACCTAAATCAAAAGTAATTATTACACTATAATAAATTGAAATGTAGACAAATGAATGCTGACTTAAAGGTAAAAGAATAAAATCATCCAGAGTATAGAAAACCAAGATCGCAACTTGATTTTAGGGCAAAATGAAAACCGTGCATGTAAAACAGTGAATTTACCTTATCATTCTCTCCACAGTATTCACTTATTTGATTTTGTATTGCTGTCTCTAGGGCTGATTCCAAGCTGCCTTCTGCCATCAAACTGTTCACTAACAACTGGCACATAAACTTCTTGCCAGGTTGCAGCGATGCCTGCTTATCACAAGCTGTAAACAGCAAAAAAAGCGTCCTATGTAAATTCTAAATGTTACAGTACCATCAGTTTTTGAGAATTAAATCTAATATCAATTTCAAAATGGATAATGAAAAATGTTCTAGATATGAACAGGCTGGCACTAAATCTCATATACAAAGATACACAATGTGCAGTCATAAATGAAGAAGAATCAGAATGGTTTAGTGTAAAGACTGGAGTAAAAAAAAGGTGCACGCGCAAAGTCAGGTTTTCTCTTCCTGTAGGTGCTTGACTTTATATAATTAGGAAAACAACGAAAGAGATAGACAGGAATAAGATGGAAGTTAACAACAAAGCTAGAAGACCTGGACTTCACCGATGACATAGCACTTCTGTCACCAACTCAACAAATGATGCAGCGGAAAACCTGTAAACAGCAAAAACAGACTGCGAGTACATGGGCTCAGAGTAAGTACTTAGAAACCCAAAGTTATGAAAATAAAAGGGAAAAGCACAGAACTGGTTACTGTAAACGGCCAAACTCTTTCAGATGAAACAGACAAATTCACGTATCTTGGCGGTGCAGTAACAACACAAGGTGGAGGAGATGATTTAACGGGCAGAATTGGAAAGGCAAGAACAGCATTAAGAAAGTTGAACAGAATATGGATCTCCTCCAACTATTCAATCAAGACCAAAGTCCACTTCTACAACTCACTGTTGAAATCAGTACTTTTATACGGTTGTGAAACATGGAAAATGAACGAAGGAGATGCAATAAAGCTTGATACATTTCTCAAAAACATGACCACAATGTTTAAACTAAACATATTTCAGCAAGTCGCTTTCCATAGTCAGTAGTGTACAACAGAGCTCAGTGGAGGTGATATAATAGTAACTTTGCATTTGTTAGTTACTATGTATCACTTCCAATGAGCTTTGTTGTACACTACAGTCAAAACCCACAAGTAAGAACCTAAATTTTCCCAAGTTGGCCTAAAAAGGTTCTTAGATAATAGTAATTAGCACACGTTTACAGTGTAGGTTATTTAGGTTTTTAAATTTTATAAGTTATTATTTCATGATGAAAAAAATTACATTGTAGTTAAGAGTTAAGCATAGGTAAGCATAGGTAAGCATTTATGTAAAAATGACTATAATACGAAAAACTGAAGAACTGATCACATGAATTTTGAAATCCTCCTTCAGAACATAACACGCACATACAGTACTATAATGACTTGTCCAATTACACTCACCTCTGGCAGACGTTAGAAAATATGAACCTGTTTCAAATTTTAGGCCAAACAGGTTCTTGTATAGAGGGGGTTTAACTGGCAAATTTTGGCCTAACAGGTTCTTACTTGCGGGTTTTTATTGTACTGACCATGGCCAGCGATATACCAAAACATGTTTAAGTCATTTTTTTGAGATATAATGAAAAATGCTGGCCATGACGCCGCATTGTTAACACAGAGAATAAATTTCAATAACAGGGAAGATGAAATAAAACATCACATACTCTCGACAAGCAGATCTGCCAAAGACCTTGCTTTCTCTTCTGGTGTTGGCAAAAGCAGCAACCACCCACTAGTGAGGGCTCCCTGCGCAGCAGATTGAACAGTCTTCAGGACACCTTTATTACTGGCTAAGGCCACCACTTGCTGTTTAAAAGACTGCAATAGCTTACTGCCAACTCCTAGACCTAACTGCTCTGCATCCACACCTTCTGTGATGGCGGCGTGAAGCTGGGAAAAACAAGGAGAAACACATGAAAAACAAAAGCATGATCGCACTCTGATATTGCCAACTACTGGACAGTAAATAAAGGCAATCAAATACTATAGTTACAGATGGTATCAACTGAAGTAGAAGTTTTTGTTCTTGTTGAAACTTTTAAAGCTTCGGTTAGCGAAAAGGAATGCTTTGGTTGAAAACCCTTCGTTTTCAATGTTAGATTTGAATAACTGAACTCCCGTTTGGATCCCACCACTTTTTTAACTCACAAATTCACAAGCTTGATGTTATTAGGACACAGGGTCCATACTATCATAATTAACCTTGATCAAATCGCAGCTGAAAAAGCTTACATCGATGGAAATCAAACAATCTGTCAGTGTGTAACACCCCTGGGATGGGGGTTATACAGCTATGTAAGTCCACGCAGAGCAGGGAGACAATTAATTCAACACAAGTTTTGTATTTCAAGAGAGTTTCAGAAAAAATAAAGTGCTTATTCGCTACTATCATGCTATCAAGACTCAAACATTTCAGATATCAAACAGACTCTGAAGCAAACAATTCTCCAACATTACAAGACCTGTCCGGTGGTCCTGAGCTTCTGAGCTGGCACGGATACCACCATCCTAAGGCCCCAGGGTGGGAAATTAGGATTCTTTTCTAACTGACCCAAATGTATTGATTTAACCTGCCAAGGATTGTTTTTAGCCCGGCCCAGAACGAAAATACTGGTCCAAACAAAAACGTAAAATCATAAACACTTTCAGGCTAAGACATGTGAGGTTCAACTGGGAACGTCGGTCATTCAAGAATAGTTTTATTTACGTTTGTTCATGATCTTCCAGTCATAATGATTCTCAAAGATAAACGGGGAATATTTACAACAGAAAAAGGGTTTGCAACGATGAAAGAAAACATTTCACTCTACATCAAAATATTCAACATTTGCTCTGAAACTCAGCTGCCTCTGTAGGGTCGGTTATTTGTGAGTTTTTAACAATTTTACCATCCCAGGGTTAAAACAACCATCTTTGGCCGGTTTTCTCCGTTAACGTAGCACCTTATACACCCACTGGGTGTCATAATTCTAGACAAGGAAACCCAATGGTTTGAAAGCAGTACTAAGATGGTTGGAGAATATCAAGCAGTCCTCATTAGAAGGAAGGGAAGTGAAGGTTCAAGCACTTTTGTCGGACTAAGGGTGTTTTGTTTGACATATGTTCGCTTAAAGGTAAAATGGATAAAATTATTAGGGATGTAAAAGTTAAAAAGTTATTTCAAAACCAAACGTTTTCGACTTAAAAAGTCATCATTAGGGTTCCCTTTACTGACACAAAATAATTATTTAGCCAAGCGATATATTTGCTGTTTAGTGTTTATTTACCGCTACTATTCATGACTAATCTTCATCCGTTTCTGAGTAACATTTACTCGAGTTATGCGGAGGAGGGGTAAAATCACAGCAGATAAACCTATTGTTCTGTCAACAACATGTAGATAGATAGATAAGATAGCTTTATATGAAGAGCTTCTGTATGGATAAGCTGCAATAACATCTTTATTACATAAACAAATAAAATCTTTTAGTAGATAAGGACTTTTCGAGGAATCTCCAAGGACCTGTTCACCTAGCAGAAATGTAATTTTACTGGTCGTGCATGTAATAGCTTATAAACTTTGACTTTTTTTGGGTTGTTAAGCATGTCCGAGGTGACCCCTCTAAATATGATGACCTGAACAAAAAACGATTCTACTTCTGTACACAAACACACATCTATTCATTCATTCATTTTTTCTCAGTTTTCATTTCCATACACATTTGTGTCAAACGCTCCTAACACAGGAATAAGGTTATACGAAAAGTTCAAGATTTTGAGTGCAGCTCCACAACATCCTCTTCAAATTGGCAAAAAAACATCATGGGTTTTTCAAAAAATTAAACAATACTCAAAACCTTTTCAAGAATAAATGTATTTAAAGGACTTTTACACCGTAGGGCACTTCTGTGCAACCCTGTAATAACTTTTGGGTTTATATTCAAAGGAAACACTAATAAAATATTCGACAAAGGCCTTAAGTGGTATATCAACAGAAAACTCGCCAAAATATGCTATGTGAAAAGTTTCGTGAATTGTATCATACCTGTAACCTAAGAAGATTTAGAGTAGCGATGGCAATACACTCTTTTTCCTGTGGGGGTGGAGGCCAGTCATGTGAACCATCCAGTTCCTCACTCACTCTCCTGAGTAGTGCATCGAGATGTTCAAAAGTCTTTTTGCTCACATCAACACAAAATGGTACTCGTAGTCCAAGGCTCCAGTGCCCTCCAGATGACCAAGCGAAGCTCTGTGCAAGAGGACACATATTATTTAGTATCACCAATTGAGGTAGAATTCTAGATTTCCGTTAGCTACTCAAAACAACAAAAACTACAAACAGGTTTTAGAATTAAAACCTAGACTAGTGATTGAAAATGACAATGTCTCAGACTTGAGAAATGAGATTTAAGTCTCATCTTAAAAATGCAGGATATGAGTTGAACATTGGAGATATGAAGCAATTGGCATTATTAGATTCCATTTATAGTATTTTTAATGACACCAATTGCAAAATACCACAAGAAAATGAATTAACGCTGGGCAAAAATAATTAGGCAGTTGTAGAAATTTTAGGGCCACACGAATGCCTGAAATCTGTAACAACAAACAAATTCATTTAGCAAAGCATGAAGGGAAAGTGCAGTACCTGTGCTGGGCCACAAGCAACTCCAGTTATGCCTTTCCCATCCAAGGTTGGAATGACGCTTGGTTCAACTCTGGTAGTTGTAATGGTTTCTCCTAATTGTCCTTGATCATTGCGACCCCAACTATACACCTGACCATCATCTGTCACTGCAACACAATGGACAGACCCAACCGAAATATCTACAACTTTCTTGCCATACAGTGCCTCAACTAGCTTCGGGTAGCGGATATGTTCTTCTGTTCCATGTCCCAAACGAGAGCCATCACCTTTACCCCTAAAACAGAAATAGACTTCACCAGCCTGTTTTGTCTGAATTGGATGAATACTGAATAACTGAAAGTAAAAAATGGAAAAGGGTTGTGGCTCCATTAACACAACTTTTAGACTTTCCGACTCAATCCAGAGACTAAATCCTAACTACATATAGTAGCCTATACAAGTTTGTATTTACTGTTAATTTATTTTTATATTGTAAATAATACTCTGTAATTTAGTTTTAATACTGCAGTACGAGTGTGGTAATAAACGATTATGATTGTACGATGATTATTATCATTATTATTGTTATTATTATTATTTTTATCATTATTATTATGCTTTTACGACTGTAAAACACAATAATCTTTTAAGTTACCAAACGTTTAAGTTCATTGAGCCAATTTGCTTTAAAATGACTAAATGAAGTGCACAATAATTTTTACGGTACGCATACATTGTGCAATGTTCAAATTAACAAAATAGGAAATTCACGAGAATGATGGTAAAACATATACAGCAGAACTATCAAAAATAACTACGTGTGATGTTTACTTTTGGCTCTACAGTAAAAGCTTCAAAATTCATCAATGAAAAAACTTACCAAGTCCATACAGTTGAATCTCGAGTCAGGGCCACTGAAAACTGTGATCCACAAAACACCTTTGTAACACCCAAAGTCTGTAGTTTATCAATGATCTTTGGTGTTTTACACCCTTCGCTGCCTCCTCTTCCGAGCTTACCATAATCTCCATCACCCCAGGACCAGACCGTACCTACATAGATGCACACCATATTTATTAAGATTGTTAGAAAAACTAACTACAGCTCCCACTGGAAACTATGAAAGAGACACTCAAATGACGATCCAGAACAGGGGTTACAAATGAAGGAACTGAGTGTCGCATGCGATGTTTATTTTACACCCATTTACAGTAACACATGCAGTGTGGCAGTTAGTTTTCAAAGTCATGGACGTCAATCAGTAATAGATATATAAATGTGATTATTTCTAAGGTAAAATCAAAAGGATAACAGATTTCAGATCTAAAATTCTGTTAATTGTTATCATTTAATTATTCAATTATTATCAATTCCTCTCTCTTTTGTACAAGTGTATAAAATTAAGTACTAAATAATAATACACGTCAACTAACACGCCCGCCAGGATTAGCTTAAGCTACCTGCAGGCCCGCACTTTTATTCAAACAAAGTAATACGCTGTAATTTGCCTGAATCCTTATGCAATCTAAGAACTTAGGCAGTCTAAGGTGTAACCATAAATTGCTCAGATTTCAAAGTTCTCCCCACACAGTAGTACAGTGGCACTAGGCCGCCCTGCTCTAACTAATGCACCGCTCTGCTCTTTCCTTCCAAAAATATAAAAAATGGTTCCAAGAGTAAAAGCTTTGGATAAAATGCTCTCAAGCAACAAGCTAAAAACATGTTTTCCTTCGACTAATTACAACTTTGTACAACTCGAGTTCAGACAGGTCACATGATGTTTGTAACACTAGCAATGGAAACATGCAAGTTAGGTGTCACGTGGTCAGTCATATGACAGTAACGAGTCTCTGCTCTGCTACCTTTGCTCTAGGGAAAACTCTGTGGTTACACTGCATAAGAACTTGTTGTTGTGTGAACATGTATACATGGCTTTTACGTTTATTTCTGCAGGATAATGTTGTAAAAAGGTCAGATCCTAACAATGACAAGCTCCTATACAACTATTTTAATGATTAGATACTGCTTATTCCCTTATTGTCATTCACTTTCCAGAATAAAGCCAATTTGGAGAATCGCAATAACATGATCATGCCGCATTTCGTTCTCTATCTGCTTGAGAGATTGATTTGGCTGTGCCTGAAAAATTGTATACTTTTTGAGTGGCTAAACTGCGACGATAAAGCATAAATATCTCCAGGTACCGTTGGAAACCCCATTTTTCATTTTGCAACTCCAACTTTAAATCTTTTTGGCATCCAAACAATTCCTTCATGTTTCTAGAACTCGATAAATCCCAGAATGAGCCAACATTAGACAAGGATGTACACCTTTAAATATAGTCATATTGTGCTTCAGCATGCCACAAACCTCAAAGGGTCTATCATAATAACATGAACAAGTAAATACCAAATATTGAAAAAAAAACTCTAACTCCATATAACTATTTAAATAATGCGCAATGCTAAATCACCGTGGAGGTACAGTAACTAGCTTGTAATCCTTTTATAAGCCTAAACGGCCCATTGGAGAACCGTTGCTTATCTCCGTTTTCTGTAGTGTTAAACAGAGAGTCATCAGGGACCTTACGCGTAAAGATGGCAATGCCAACAACGATGGCTCAGAATAAGGATGTTTTTATTTGCTTGTTGCTTGTTTCTGTAGGTCATTAGTGTTTTGCTTTTTCCACCTTAAACTCTGTGAACAAAAAACCATTAAATGTTCCTCTTTGAAGGTAAACGAATACTGACAACATTTTTATCACATTCTTGTTGTCTCGAGAACTCCAAAAAAGGTCTTTTCACGTTCTGTTTCTAGTGACAAACACGTGCAGGTATTCAGCTCGATGCATTCCAACGTGCAGTTGTATTTGCTATTGTTTTTTTTCATCGTTGTTAGCATCGCTGTCCTCATTACGTTCCTAATGACTCCCCCTGGTCGGGCCACTTCTCCACTGCACGTTAGCCCCCAGCAGAAACTGGTTCTCATTTTACCGACCTCAGGAGGATGGAAAGCTGAGACTTACTTACAACTTAGGCGGAAAAGAAGGTCACACAAATGTTCAACACTCGGCTGAGCCAGTTTGAACCCGGGGCCTTGTGGTTAGAAGTCAGAGATCTTACCATTGCACCAATCGCAACGCCTAAAAACTAACTCAATAAATAATGTTCAAATTCTTACCATCGTCTGCCAGAGCTAGGCTGTGCGCATCTCCACTTCCACACGAGACATCAGTAATGTGGTAACCATGCAGTCCACTCACTAACATTGGTATCAGCTGGTCTTCACTGCTCCCTGAGACAATATTTGGTAGTATTAGCTGTATTATCTGTTGTCAGTATTAGCTTTAAAATGTCTCAGAGGTCATAAGCGTCAAACAAGTTCTTCTTTGTCTTGGTATACCATATATCTGTTCTTAAAAATGATTACGAAATCGCAAGGACAACTAAAACTTTTTACCCACACAAAAATCTTAGTTAAGGGGGGATTACAGTTAAGATATTGGTGGATAGTTAGGAAATTGGAAGAAGTTTTTGAATAAGAAGATTATTG